>LFYR01000983.1:165810-182107 GCA_001185155.1 Zostera marina | reverse complement strand
AATTAAAATCATTTATTTAATTAATAATTAAATAAATAATTATTTAATTAATTAATAATTGAAAAAAAAGTAACAATCAGATTTTGTATAAGTGTGATTGTTAGTTAGTTTTCAAATAATTGTTAAATAATCAATTGTTAATTATTAATTAATTATTTATTTAATTAACTAATAATTAATAATTAATTAAGAAAATATTGGAAAATCCATAAATCAGTTTTTATATTAAGAACTTGATTTAAAATCCAATGTTGAAAACAATTATTTGCAAATTAAAATCATTTATTTAATTAATAATTAAATAAATAATTATTTAATTAAATTTAAATAATTATTTAATTAATTAATAATTGAAAAAAAGTAACAATCAGATTTTGTATAAGTGTGATTGTTAGTTAGTTTTCAAATAATTGTTGAATAATTAATTATTAATTATTTATTTATTTAATTAACTATTAATTAATTAAAAAAATATTGGAAAATCCATAAATCAGTTTTTATATTAAGAACTTGATTTAAAATCCAATGTTGAAATCAATTATGTGAAAATTAAAATCATTCAATTAATTAATAATTAGATATATAATTATTTAATTAAATTTAAATAATTATTTAATTAATTAATAATTTAAAAAAAGTAACAATCAGATTTTGTATAAGTGTGATTGTTAGTTAGTTTTCAAATAATTGTTGAATAATCAATTATTAATTATTAGTTAATTATTTAACTAATAATTAATAATTAATAATTAATAATTATCTTTCGATTAATTAGATTATCCTTATTTCGATTAATTTTAATTTTTTTTTTTATTTTTCAAAAGTGAACCAGCGGCCAGGCCGCCAGAAATTTCTTCCCGGGAAATTTTTTTTCCTGCCGGGAAATATTGACCAGCGGCCAGGCCGCCGGAATATTATTTTTCAAAAAAAATTTCGGCGACTAAGCCGCCGAGACAATCTCTGTTAAAATCGGAATCCAAAATTTTTTCCAAGCGGCCAGGCCGCCGGTATTTCAACATTCTGGCGACAGCAACTCCGGCGATGGCATCTCGTCGGCTTGGCCGCCAGGAACCATTATACCGGCGGCCTGGCCGCCGGAATATGCCGCCAGAACTGCGCTGGTTTTTTGTAGTGGGACCTGAAGATGAATTTCATTTGGATTTCCCATGTACTGGCTTAACCAGTGGACAGGGAAACTTAGGTCAGGTCTAGTAATGTTTAGGTATATTAGTTTTCCTACTAGTGACCTGTATAATGTTGGGTTTATTAAGGCCTTGGCCTTTTCATTTCTTAGGTTTACAAACCTTTCCATGGGCACCTTTGAAGGTTTTGCATCCATGAGTCCACTTTCTTCTAAAATACCAAGTGCATACTTTCTTTGTGACAAGTGAATGCCTTGTGATGGATAGGAGACTTCAATTCCTAAAAAATAGGATAATCTCCCTAAGTCCTTTATTTTGAAGTTTTTCTCAATGTTCTTCTTGATAACAAAGACTTCTGTTTCATTTGTCCCTGTGATGATGATATCATCAACATACACCAATAAGTATATTATGTTTTCATTTTTGTTTCTCACAAACAGTGAGTAATCAGAAGGTGTTTGTGTGAAATTCATTTCTAGAAGGACTCCTTTTAACTTGGCAAACCAATTTCTTGATGCTTGTTTTAAGCCATATAGGGATTTGTTTAGTTTGCAAACCCTTTTATCTTCTTCATGAAGGAGTCCTTGTGGTGGTTTTAAGTATACCTCTTCATGAAGATCTCCATGAAGAAAGGCATTGTTGACATCTAATTGATAGATGTTCCATCTTTTCATTGCTGATATTGCAATGATTGCTCTAACTGTAGTCATTTTGACTACGGGAGCAAAGGTTTCATAATAGTCAAAACCTTCTTTTTGGGTAAACCCTTTTGCTACAAGTCTAGCCTTGTATCTTTCTATCTCACCATTAGGTTTATATTTAATTTTATAGATCCATTTGGACCCTACAACTTTCCTATCATTAGGAAGTGTGGTTAAGGTCCAAGTGTTGTTTAAATGGAGTGCTTTCATTTCTTTATTCATTGCTTCTACCCATTTTGGGTTTTTTGATGCTTCTGAATATGATTTAGGTTCATCATTCACTGAAATTTGATTTAGTAAATTTTTGTGATTTTTACTTATTTTATGATATGCAACTTGGTTGCATATTGGGTATTTACCTTTGTTGTTGTTCCCATACTCATTATCTTTTTCAAGGAAGAAGTCTTTGTAAGCCTCTGGGATGTGTATAACTCTCCCTGCCCTTGTGGTTTTTTTTTTCTATTTCCAGAGGTTTTTCTGAAAATTTGCAGGGTTCAGGGATTTTTCTGAAAATTGGCAGTAAATTTTGATCTTCTATGCTTATAGACATACTAGGTTGATCTATACTGCTTTCGTGATTATTTTGAACTATTTCTGAATTTTGGATGTTTTCCAAAATTTCAGGTTCTTGGTTGTTTTCAATGATTCCAGGAATTTCAGAATTAGTAATGTTCTGGACTTTTCCAGTACTTGCAGCATTTTGGTGGCTGTGATTAAGCTCAACAATGCTGTTTTGATCATTGTTGTTGGTTATGTTTCCCATGTATTCATTTGTAGAACAATTTATTTTATTTGATCCATTGTGGTCTGGATTTAAATGATCATTTTTTGATCTTTTATCTGGATTTTCCAGATTTTTATTTTTATTTTTGTTCTCTGTTCTGTTATGAGTTTCAGAGATTTTTGTTTTGTTTTTGCCTTGGTTATGCATTTTATAGTCATACCAAGTCTTGTTTGAGTCATCATGATAAACAAAAGCGTTTTTGTAAATTTTTTGAAGATTTTCTAATTCTTTATTGTTTTCTAGACTTATATTGTCTTTAAATGGGAATATAGATTCCCTAAAAGATACATTCTTTGAAACAAAAAATTTCATATCAGAAATTCCCAATATGAGATATCCTTTAATCCCATTGGGATATCCTATAAAAATTCCTTGATATGCTTTAGGTGAAAAATTATTTTCTATTTGTGTTGTTGATGCATAGCATAAGTAACCAAATGATTTTAATCTTTCAAAATCAGGAATTTTTTGATTTATCAACTCATAAGGTGTTTTGTTTTCAATAGATTTAGAAGGAATTCTATTTATGAGATGACATGCAGTTAATATGCATTCTCCCCAAATTTTATTGGGATGTTTCCTTGAAAATGTAGGGCTCTTGCAATATTCAAGAGTTGCCTATGTTTTCTTTCCACTCTTGCATTTTGTGCAGGAGTGTAAGGGCAAGAAAATTGCTGGATTATCCCATGTTTTTCAGTCATTCTTTTAAAATCATTGGAGGTGAATTCACCTCCATTGTCACTTCTAATGATTTTGATTTTTGTGTTATATTGGCTTTTAACCATTTTATAGAAGTTTTCAATGCATTGTATTGTCAATGATTTATTTTTATGAGGTATATCCATGTTCCTCTACTGAAATCTTCTACTATAGTTAAAAAATAACTATAGCCATCATGAGTATTTATTGGAAACTTCCCCCATATGTCTATATGGATTAAATCAAAAACTTTTTCTGTTTTTGAGGAACTAATGGCAAATTTTAGTTTGGACTGTTTTGCTATAGAGCATATCTTGCAATTATGTTGAATGTCATTGAATTCATTTAATTAAATTTGTACTTTGCTGGAAAAAATTGGAATTTTTATTCAAAAAATTATTTTCATTTGAAATATCATTTTTATTCAACACTTTATTCAAAACAGTATTTTTATCACTACAACATTTATTTTTGCAAGAAATATTACAATCATTTTTAGAATAGCTAATTTTGTATTTATTTGCTAGAATCTTCATCTTTTGTGAAAAAATGTGGCCTAGTCTTTGATGCCAAGTTCTGAAATTGGTAGCTGAATTGGCTAGGAAAAAATGGGGGGTGAAGAAATAAAGTCCATCACTTGAAATTCACCCTTGCCAATCACTTTCCCAGATTTGTTTTCCTGAAATTTAAAACAATGATCATCAAAAATTACTTTAATGTCATTATCTAAGGTTAATTTGCTTATAACTATTAAATTAACCTTAAATTCAGGAATATATAGGACATTTTTGAGTATTAAATTTTCTGAAATTTTTATACACTCAATTCCTTGAACTATTAATGTTTTTCCACTAGGTATAGTTACAAAGTGGTTGTGTTCTTGAATTGGGGGATTTGTAAATAAATGAAGACTACCGGTCATATGTTGTGATGCCCCGGTGTCTACAATCCATTTATCAATATATGAATTTATATTAAAAGAAAAAGAATAAAAATTACCAGCATTGCTAGTTGTTTTGGTTGAGGAGATTAGCTCTTTAAAAAGCTGAATTTCTTCTTGAGTTAGCATAAGTTGTTGATGACTGCTAGTAGAAGCTACTTGATTAGCTACATCAGATTCTGTATTGGTGCTGCCCTGAGGTTTCTTTCCCTGATTTTTCTTTTGAAATTTCTCTTTGGGCCTGCCTACTAGATGATAACACTTATCTCTTGTGTGTCCATAATACTTGCAGTTATCGCAGTAAAATCTAGTATCTAACTTTTTTCCACTTTTAGAATACATGATTTTTGGTTTATCTATTGTATTCTTCTCTTTTGCAAAAAATGCTGACTCAATTTTATCATTGTTATTTTCTCTGAATTTTGACCTCTGCTTTTCTTCTTGTATAACTAACCCAAGAACTTTGTTCATGTTGGGCAGTTTCTCTAGTGATAGGATCTGAGTTCTAAGATTAAAAAAACTTTCATTCAGACCTAATAGAAACTGGTGAATCATATCACTCTCTTCCTTTTGTTAGTATAACTTTTTACAGATTTTGCAAAATTCATCTCTTATTTCATCAATTTGGATCAGTTGATCCCAAATTTATCTGAATTTATCATAAAATTCAGATGCATTCATTGAACCCTGTTGCAAACAGCATAGCTCATATTTAATCTGATTTACCTTAGAGGCATTTCCTTGTTTGTATCTACTCTCTAAATCCATCCAAATTTGATGGGCATTATTTGTATACATTAAGGTGGATTGGATTTGGGGAGATACTGAATTAAGTATCCAAGCTAATACTAATCCATTTACAATCTTTCAGATGTTATACTCCCTACTAGTAATGTCATCGGGCATCTTAATTTCTCCACTAATGAAAAAATCTTTTCTTCTTGACACTAAAGATACTTTCATAGCATTAGCCCAAGTGATATAATTGGTTTCTCCAACCAATCTATCGGACAATAAAAAGGCCCCCGGGTGATCACCGGAGGTCAAAAAGAATGGGGATTCTGGATCTTGAAGAGGAGAAACATACCTCTCTGCCTTATGCCTTTTAAACATAGAATTGTACAGACCTTGATCGAAGTCATTAGCCCTGGATTTTCCAGTAGAACCTGAGGAAGATTGGCGTGACTTTTCCGGCGTCTGAACTGGATTGTTGGTTGCGCAATTAGGACAGCAAGAACTTCGTCTGGATGTGCGGAAGCAACTGGATTTTCAGGAGCGTTGACAGATACCATGTTAATTTCTAGTGGAGATGAAGTCCCGGAGACGACGTCGGAGCTTCTAGAGCTTGGAGAACTGCTGGCGACGATCGTCGGAAGATTTTGGTTTAGATTTTTCCGCCCACAAGGAAAGGGGGAAAAACTAACCTAGCTAACTGTCGTTGAAAGGGGAGAAATAATTGGGGGGAAATATGAAATTCGTTAATCCTTTTTTGTTTGATTAACTTGTGTAATTTCAATTAATTAAACTAAGTTTACAAACCAATCATTTATACACTGTTTTTAACTAACTATTACAATTAACTAACAACTAATTTTCTTTAAATGAAACTGATTTAATTTAATTGGGTCTCGGGTCGGTCTTGTGAGCCTGGATCCGGATCCGATTGGTTGTTGTTAATTGTAACAATTGCTGCACAAGTATAAAACTATTAGTAATGACAAATAGGTTCAACTTTATTAATAATTGGGTTATTCTCAACTTGGTCCATCTTTCTGGTTATTTCAGTTATTTTGTAATAACCTTTTATTTCTTTTGATTACACTTAAGTCAATTAACGATTTATTGAAATATTTGTGAATAACCCCTTGTCAGTTATAAACAAACAGTTTAGTCTGTTTTGTTATAACCTTAGGGTTATCTTTATTCCAATTGAGTCATGAACTTAGTGTTATGGTAAACCTTCTATTTTACCTTAGATTTCACATATTCTTATACGGTGGACGTTGATCAGCACAGCGTTGAGACGTTGAGTCTCCGCCACGGCCACGTGGTTGGGAATGTCGGCGGGCGACAACAGACACAGGGCTCACGCGGTGTGCTGAAGCTACACTTCACGACCATACTCTTCGAAGACATCCTGAATGCTCATCACGAAAGAAGGGAGGAATGAGAAACCAAAGCAGTGTAGTACATTAGAAGTGATAGATAAATAAATAAACAAACCATGTCTTCAAAAAAGAATGAAACGCCTATGAGTGTTGTAAATCCATAAAATGAATTGAATAGTTTCAAGTAATACAATGTATATTTATATGCTAAATCTCAACTAATTCACTAACTACTTTAACACACTAACTACTTTAACCCTCTAACTGTATTATCACTCATAACGCCTACATGTGATGAGTTTGTGATGAATAAATAAATTTGGCATATCTCCAATCTGATTTGCGCTTCTTACATTGTGGACTAACACGGTATACTATTAGTAATAAAAATTAATATTTTTCAGGGTAGTTTAGTAAACTAATCCTAATTTGAGTGATTCCTCATCATCCTTGGTTCCTTTGCTCTGTGGCGAACGATCCCGACTCCAATTTCGATCACATTCCTGTACATTCAGCCAGTGATGTGCCATCCCGACGATCCAATGATCGAGAAAAATCTTAGAAGCCAGCGTAGATTCCATGTCGAGAAAAATCTCAACCCACGAAGCTCCGAGTCCGGTCGTCGTCGAAGCCTTCTAGCTAGAATCCCTAACCCGACGCGACCATTGTCGGATTACCCGGTAGTGCGTTCCGAGCGAAGCCAGACGCGACATGCAACTGACAGCACGATCTCTCTCTCCTCGCGGTGTGTCTGTGGATTCTCCTAGAATGAACTCCTCCGGGAAGATTGTTTTTCAGAATCTGGGGAGGAGGTTGAGTAGTCTGAGCACCATGGTGCTGGTCCTCGGGCAAAGAACAGGGCGATGGAGATGTCTTACTCTTCCAGTGTTCATATCACGCCTGCTCTCAATGTTCCAATATGTTCTCTTCGTGGGTCTTCCAAGTCCGTGTTTGGATTGTTCTCTCTTTAGAATTTGTATAAATGATAGTATACAATCTCTAAGTGACATAAGAACAAATGAATTTATTTAATTTGATGTAGAAAACCCAAAATGTTTACAACAGAAAAAACCAACATTTTGATATTACAGAACAGTCATTCAGATCATTGAATCATAGACGATCAATTCATATCTAAAACTAAAGAACTGTTATTCAACAGGAAGAAAATACACATTACCTAAACTAGAGTTATTCAAAATAGAAAACCTAACAAGATCATGAGAATCAACGAAGAAATACACATTAAAGAAAACCAAAACAAACTTCTATAAAAGAACTCACTAACAGCAATCAAGACCTGATGTCAAGAATAGAGAAGCAGTGATTTGCCGACGAACAAAGGAGCAGCAGAATGGAAGAAGATGAAAGTTAGCGAAACCCTAAATCGGGACAGCAGAATGAACAATCGTGAATGAGAGAACTTTGAAGGAAATTAAACTGAAAAATACCTGTAAATGGAATGCCCAATCAATCCGATTAACCTGGTACTGTTTCCTCTTTCAGATCCTTCCGCAAGTTCAGCAGGGAGTAAACCAGATGAACTTGGAGCAGATACTTTAGTGCTAGCTTGTGGCAATCAACTTGTGCCTATTTCTATGGTGACAAAATAATTCAGTTCCCAGTACTTTGGTGAAGCCATCAGCTAATTGCATCCGGCCTGTAGGAACATATTTGATTTGCAGTGCACCTTTCTATAGTAATTCTCTTACAAAATAATATGCAATATCAATATGTCTTGACCTGCTAGTTATTGTTGGATCAGTTGCCATGTAGAAGAATGTGAAATACAATTTAAGATATAGACGGTATGAAGAATTTATGAAATCGGAGGATGTCGGAATTATTTTGCGTCGGAGCTGGAAGACATAATGAAATCAAGCGAGGATGAAACTAAATTTATTAAGGAAAGGAGGATTCGTAGAAGAAAGGTAAGATGACAGAGTCGTCAATCGAGCTAGATTTCAGAATCGTCGATCGAGCTGGATTTCAGAGTCGCCGTCGATGAATGAAATTTCAAAGTGTTCTCTGGATTTTAAATAGGCTCTCGCGTTGTCAGGTACCCGGGAAAACTGGTATGCGTCCATACCGATCGCGATCGACGAGGATTAGGAATCGACGGAAACGATCGGATTTTCCAATATCGCTATGGGCTGTGAGGGAAAGGTGCGGATTGCCAACCTAAATCCGAATGGCAGAGTCGATACATAGGGGCTCGGAAACACGATGAAGAACAACTGTGGTAGCTTGGAAGGTGATGAGACGTCGGAGGTGACACGGACACCCCACGCCATCGTACAAGCGTGAAGTAGAATGTCAGGAGGCGGACATGTCGTGCACTGTTTGTTATGTGGATTGAAGTCATGAGGTTCTGCGACGCAGTACTCGCGCATATTGCCGTTGGATTGATAATGGCGTTAATCCGTCGGCACGAAGCCATCACTGCGGACGTCATGTGATGTGTGGTGTATATTTATTATGTTTCTTTCTAATCTCTAATTACATATCAAACTTGCTAATTACTTCTTTATGATTAACATTCAATTATGTTATGTATTTACAACTAAATTACATACGACATCTAAAAAAAATCTTAGACATTCTAGAAAAATCTTAGACCCGACGCGACCATTGCCGGATTACTTTCTCTCAACAGAAAAATGATTCGAAGAAGGAGGTTACCTCCTCCGGGAATAACCGGAGTGTTTGCAAAATCGAAAAGCAATGATGGATGATAAATCGATGGTTACAGACTATAGTGCATTACACTAATGCACCGATCTGTTTGTACATATTTTATTCCCATATTTGCTTCGTCAACTTCTTTCTGGTTTGTTTTATTTGTGTTTTGGCAAAACTCCTTTGTCGTCTTCATTTCAACTTTGTTTTCTGCTCTCCCGCTGGTTTCACTGCAAATGTCACTGCTGCACCTTTCTCCTTCCACTCCTTTCTCTACCTCCCACTGAAACTTCTCCCGCTTCGAAGTGTCCTTCCGAGACCACGTCTCGATGGTCTGGTCGAAGAAGCTTGATACAACCCTAGTCACTTACAGGTTGATAGGCGGCATAACGCATTTCATCGAAGCTGTGGATCGGCGGCACGACGTTGGCCGAAATCTCTGGCCGGAATTGAATGACAGTGGACGGTACTCCTTGTTGGAGTATCAAACGTTGGCGGGATGTACGGAGAAGAGTTTGGCGATGGTCCGAGCTACTGGGACGGAAGACCGACGACGGGCGGAGCTATGGAACAGCTGTCGACGATGGCCGGAGTTGCAGGACAGCAAGTTGACGGTGGACAGATCTTCTCTTGGGGAGATCGACGGTAGCTGGATCGACGGCGGAAGGATTGAAGGTGGTTAATTTTCTAAATATTTTCTTATTACTTAAAGAAGGGTTACGATTTATATATATACTAAAACATAAAGCAGTTTGGGTAATTTAGGAAATTACAAAATTTAAGGTGGTTGGTAATTTTGGGGAATTTAGAAAAATACCCCTTGAGTAATTGGTATTGGTGTTTTCCCAATTTATTATTTGGATTCACGCCTTGGGTCCGCTAGACGCGTATCAAAGCTCAGCCGGAGTTTCCTTCTTTTCTTTTCCACTGCGATTGTTCCATTCGATGAGTCTGGTTCAGGACGTACCTCCGACGTTGAAGGAACAACTTGGAGAGCAAGATTCCGTCAGAACACCAATTGGATTTTTCCATTCTTTCCGATTCGTGTAGAAACCAGAAAAAGAGGAGGATACTGAGAGGAGAAAGATGAGAAAGACAGTGGAGGAAATACTACAGAGAACTCCATGGCTGCTCTTCTCCCGGCGACAACTAAGACTCACATCAATCAACAGTTCATTCAAAAAAAATACACATTACAATATTTAAAAATTAATAGAACTAAAATTGAGGAACAGATAAATGATATACAGTGTATTGATGAAAATTCAATTACCTAAATGTCTGGCCACCTCGAGATCTTCACCGTCGGTTGTTCAAAGAAAAGGAAGACAATAGGACAGATGAGAGACCATTGGATTTGAAATGTTGGATTCCTAATACATCAGCGCACGATGGCACATAGTGGATGGCGCATCAGATATATACCCTAAATAAATTATCCATCGTCTTTTCAAATTACAAGAACGAAACAACTATAATTTCATTAATGTAAAATGATTTTTATAATAACAGAGCATACCTTAATTTTCTGATTCCACAAACACTACAAAAAAAATACCTTGTATGC
The DNA here is from genome assembly GCA_001185155.1 of Zostera marina. NCBI lineage: Eukaryota > Viridiplantae > Streptophyta > Magnoliopsida > Alismatales > Zosteraceae > Zostera > Zostera marina. The sequence goes on along the minus strand of LFYR01000983.1, from coordinate 171,487 downwards.
CGGCTTTTAGATGACGGAAATCCACCATCAATAATCCAGTTGTTTTGATGGCGGATATCCACCATCTATTCATTGAGTCCGCCGAGGAAAGGTTTTGGCTTGACGGCGGTTCAAATTTATTAACGATGACGGTGTTTAGATGGCGGATTTCCGCCATCTAAAAACTCCCGTCCAAAATTTCGATTCTCCCCCAATATTCAACCCGATTACCCGTTAAATTGACTTAACATGGCGGACATCCGTCATGTTAAGTATTCGGGGAGTCGGGCGGAAAAAGCCCGCCTAAATTTCGATTGAGCGGACTTTCACTTAAGTCCCGTCGGAACTTAAGTGTACTTACATGGCGGAAATCCGCCATGTAAGTTTTGGGGTTTATTAAAAATCCCAAATTCCAGACAGACGCATTCTGTCTGAAATCCCAACTTATTTCCCTGTTCCTCTACCGCCGCCGATTCCTTCATCGATCTTCCGTGTTCCGTCGGTTCTAGGCTCGCCGGTCGTCTTTAGCCGCTCGCCGTCGCCGACAGTTCCTACCACTACAAAAAAAAAGTAGGCAGTTAGGACGATCAAAGTTAACGGAATTTCCGTTACAAATACTATTCTTAACGGAAATTCCGTTAACTTTGGTCCGAGACAAAATTTCCGTTACAAATACCAAAATCCGTTACAAAAATCCGTTACAAATACTCTGAAGTTAAAGTTAACGGAACGAAAAATCCGATACCTGCATCTTCATCTGTGAAGGTTAGATGGGTTATTTTGATTTTTTTTTTTAGTTTAAGATTGTCGTTTGTATATTGATGTTATCTATTTTAATCATTTTAGGGTTATCCGTTTTTAGGGTTATACGTTTTTGATTGTTTAGATAATTTAATCTTACTCATTGTTTATGGGTTCATGTGTATTTGTGTTTTTATGTGTTTTGATTGTGTTTAGATATTGATTGTGTTTTGATATGTGTTTATATGTGTTTAGAATCATCGCCGGTCTCCACTTCCACTGCCGTCGCCGATCCCAGCATCTGTCAAGGTATTTTATTTTATTTTTGTTTTCTTCTTCTTCTTCTTCTTCATCTACTGTTGATAATGTATCTATTGTTTTGAATGTGAATTTGATAATTTATCTACTGTTTTGATTTGAATTTGTTATGGTTTATGATAATGGGTTTATGTTAATATCAATGAGTTGTGATTTATCTACTGTTGTGGATTTGATAATGGATTTATGATAATGGATTTATCTACTGTTGTGATTTGAAGGTGAATTGTTTTAGTTTATGATTGTAGGTGATTTGAAGGTGGATTTCAATAGGATTTCCAAAAATCGATTTGAATGTGTTAGGATTTTCATGTTATAATTTGCTTTTGGTTTGACTATTTGGGTTTTAGTTTCACTCAATATCATCTCTTAATCTTTTTATCTCATTTTCTATGTATCTCTTATTTTGGTTTGTTTACACTATAATTTAAATAATTATATAATGAATGTTTTAATTTACTATTTTAAATAATTATATATAATTTACTGTTTTAAATAAATAAATAAAAGTTGTAATTATTTAATTTATTTATTGTATTTATTGAATTTAAATAATTAAATTTGTTTTAATTAATTAATTTACTGTTTTTAAATAAGTTATATAATAATTTTTTAATTAATGATTGTGTTGTTGAATTGTTGTAGGTTTTATGAAATCGAGAATTCGTATAAAATTTTCATTGAAGTAATTAAGCGGTAAAAATTAAAATTCTTTATTTAATCAAATATTTTTAATTTTAGAATATTAATCAAATATTAAATTTTTATGTTAAATATTTTTTTTAATCATTTATTTAAAAATTATATAAATTGAATTATTAAAATTGCATGAAATTAATTTGTATGAAATGAATTTGCATGAAATAAATATGCATGAAATTAATTATTAATGAAATATTTGCATGAAATAATTTTGTTTTAATTAAAACGAAATATTATTTAATTTCTATGAAATATTATTTTATTTTGTTTTAAATAATTAAAAAATTATTTTATTTACTTTTTTAAAATTATTTTATTTACTTTTTTAAAATAATTTAATAAAGAAGTTTTAACTAATTAATATATTATTTTAAATAATGAAAAATTTGCATGAAATTATAAAATAATTCTTATGTAATAAATATTTAATTGATTGTTTGTATTAATAAAAATATTATCTGTTTAAAAATGAATGATTAATTAATTATTTGTTTAAAAAATAATAAATTAATATATATATTTTTTTAAAATTTTAAAAATGCCTCGTAATTTGTTGAAGCAATTACCTCGTAAGAGGGCTCTACCACCCAATCCCTAAGATGCTTTCCGATTTTATCTCCCGGTTCATCCTGCACCAGCACCGGCCCCTCCTGCACCGCCGAGACCTGTTCGTCCAGAACCGGCCCCTCCAGTTCCGCAACCAGTAACTCCGAAATATATAGTCAAATTTATCCATTTCGAGATTCAGTAACTTTTGGTAAAACCTCGAATGTACCAAAAGATTGTAGACCGTCGACGAAAAGAATAAAGAAAATACCATTGCCTAAAGGATAGAAAAAAATGAGTATTTTTTTCGAATTACCATATTGGAAGACGTTGCTTCTACGGCATAATATTGATATTATGCACACCGAAAAGAATGTATATGATAACAATTTGAACACAATTTTGGAAATGGATGGTAAAACAAAAGATAATTTGAACGCGTGGTTTGATTTACAATCGATGGGAATCCGAAAAGAACTTCATCCTATTCGACGGGGAGAAAAATGGGACATTCCGAGTGCGTGTTTCAACCTAACGACGAAAGAAAAGATATTTTTTCTATCAGTGTTTAAATCCCTTCGACTTCCCGATGGATATTGTTCTAACATTTCTAGAAACGTGAAAATGAAAGAGAGAAAATTTATCGGATTGAAAAGTCACGATTGTCACGTTATAATGCAACAGTTACTTTATCAGTTCCTTAGCATATTTGACTTGGCTCAGAAATATTCCATTCTCCTTTTGTTTGACTTGTAGTCCTAAGAAAAAATTCAACTCTCCCATCATACTCATTTCAAATTCATCTTCCATTTGTTTGGAGAATTTCTTACATAGAGTATCATCGGTTGATCCAAATATAATGTCATCAACATAGATCTAGATTAGAATAATGTCGCTTTTGACATTTTTAATGAACAATGTGTTATCTATACTCCCCATTCTAAATTCCTGAGAAATGAGAAAGTTTCTTAGTCTTTCATACCAAGCTCGGGATGCTTGTTTCAGACCATAGAGGGCTTTCTTAAGTTTAAGGACATGATCAGGATTTTTGTAGTCTTCAAATCCGGGGGGTTGTCTGACATATACTTATTCATTGACTATTCCATTCAAGAATGCACTCTTTACATCCATTTGATATAATTTGAAATTCTTGTAGCATGCAAAGGATAGGAGCATTCTGATGGATTCTAGTCTAGCTACTGGTGCAAAGGTTTCATCATAATCTATTCCTTCTTGTTGATTGTATCCTTGAGCAACCAATCTAGCTTTGTTTCTAACTATAGTTCCATCTTCATTCAGCTTGTTTCTTGATGGGGGTGAAACCCGACCAGTACTCCAAGACGCGCAAGCAAGCGCCAAGCGGGGAACTCCGCGGGAAACCGGACCGGAACTCAAGTGCGCAGAGCTCTGCTTCGCTAGGAATCCTTTCGCTCCAAATGACCTGCCTTTAATGAGTGGGGGGTGCCCTCTATTTATAGGGGTTCTTATGGGGGCAATATGGTCATTTGGGCAGTAACCGCCTAACTGCCCAACTGATCAGATTGGGTCCAGGGGTCGACTTTCCAGAGATCGACTTTCTGGGGGTCGACTTTTCCTGGTGATCGACTTTACTCAAAAGTCGATCCCAGGGAAGTCGATCCTCAGGAAAGTCGATCTTCCTAGGATTCGACCTAGGACCTCCCCAACCCTAGAATAGATACCTCAACTCATCTTAGGCTATCCGGACTTCTAGTTGCTGGTAGGTTGTGACCGTGTTCGGGATACTGTATCACCAGTACTCCCCCCTCCTCTGCGTATTAGATACTTTGGGATACGTCTTTTAGTACTATGGTCTGTGTGTCGGACCCTGTACTATCAGTATTCCCCCCCTCTTTGCGTGCTGGGATGTGGATTTCTGGTGATGTCCCTGGATGTAAGATCCTCTCTCACCAGTGCTCCCCCCCCTCCACGCCTGCGAGGTTGTATCTATGCTTCCACGGAGGTTGTCACGCGCTTTTGCCAACTATTGTCCGGTTTGTCCTAGCCGAAGCCTACTCCTTGCACACCTGTCCGGCCTGATTCTCCCGCGGAACCCTGCTTGCCCACCTTGACGCCTTGCCTAAGCTGTCCTTGAGCACCGTTTGGGTTCTCTTCCCTGTGGCGGGTTTTGAGAGTACCCGACCCCCTCCTTTTGTCCGCCTTTCTGCGATAGGGGTTGAGTGTGCTTCCTCGTCTACCCACGTTCATTCGTGGATGAGGATTATTACTTGAATACTTGCCCCCCCTTTTTTCCGCCTTTCTGCGATAGGGGTTGAGTGTGCTTCCTCGTCTACCCACGTTCATCCGTGGGTGAGGACTGTTACTTGAATACTTGCCCCCTCCTTTTGCTCGCCTTTTTGCGACTGAGGCTAAGTGTGACTCCTCGTCTACCTACGTTCATCCGTAGGTGAGGATTGTTGTTTGAATACTTGCCCCCTCCTTTTGCTCGCCTTTTTGATCACTCTGAGCTGCATTAATACTTCTATCTTGCAACGATCCACGATTTGAAGGTTGTGGAGTTGTATTTGATTGAGATAGAACTGTTTTCTTCAGGTCTTCAAACATATCAAACATTTCATCATATTTCCTTTTTAAAATTTGATTATCCTGTAAAACATTTAAAATTCATTTATATTTATGTATTACTTTAAAATTTTATTGACTTTCATACACATACCTCCATGAGCTTTTCCATTCGATCGTTCATTTTTTCTTTTCCTTTTTCTTTTTCTTTGTCTTTGTCGATAGATCTTGCATTCCTTTCAATTGAAAATCTGGTAGAAGCAGTGCTCGACTCAGCAAATGATCCTCCACCAAGTCCAATGTGCCTCCCTTTTTTGCTTTGAATAAACTTAGAAATGCATTTTTGTTGAATCACCTACGTGCGAAAAATAATATATAAGAAAATAAAACATTTGAATAATTTGAAATAGTAAACTAATTTAAAACTTACATCTTCATCCGTTGTTGGACGTAATTCTTGAATTTCATCACTTTTGTAATACTCAGACAAGTTTCTCTATAAAATAAGTAATAAGCTATGAGTAGATCAATAAACTACTATTTATGAACATTATAAAATAAACTAAAACTTACAACGACTTCGTTGTCAGTTCCAGAAGAACATTGATTCGTGATGCCTCAATGCCTTCGCTTTGCAGATTTTCTCTTATTGCACTGAAAGGAATTGACCCTGTTTTATGGTTTAGTATCTTCTTACTCCGGTTTGTTTTGTTTATTTTTGATTTTCTCTGCGAATTCATATATAATGTTAAACAACTTACAATATAAAATAGTAAATTAATGAAGTATCGATGTATGTAAAACAATACCTTAAATTCTTCTGTAGTCCATAATTCTTCCACACACTTTT
>LFYR01000983.1:68707-162839 GCA_001185155.1 Zostera marina | reverse complement strand
ATTCTTTAAAATAATATAATAGTATTATATTACTAACAATATTATACTATTATTATTATACAACCATTTGTGTACTTAAGTGTGTGCAGGTAATTCCGTTATTAATCTGCATAAATCGAAAAAAGGTTATTATCTTAGGGACGGCTCTGACTGTCCCTAATTAAGGATTAGGGTTAGAAGAGGTTAGAGTTAAGCCGTCTCTAATTATTTTTCTACGTCAATATTTTAGAGCCCAAATTTTCATTTAGCTTGGGCTGCACTGGAGATTGGAGTGCTACAACGGCGTTACTACGTTAGCATGACAAGTTTGGAGGGAGAGGAACACCTGGTACAAAAAAGGAAGATCAAGAAGGGAGTCAGTGATCTTGAAGGAGACCCTCCTGATGATGGCCGGAGATCATTTTCAGGCCAAACAAGCACAAGAGAAAACAGAGATTGGCAGCGAGGAAAATATGTTACATCACTAGACCATGAATCGCCTTGTGTGTGATGATATGGATCAACCATACAATTTCATCAAAAATAACTTGTAAAAGATAGGTAACAATTTTTAGCTTTTATGTAATATATTCAAACTACTTTTATTTTAATAAAAACTTAACTTATAAAAAAAAAAGGTATATATCTATTTAAAACAAAAAATAAAATTTAAATATCAGTGCCTCAATTAATTAATTAAAATGAACAGAAATATTATTAATATCACTGAATGAGTCAAGACTCTCAGTACCTGAGCTGGCCCAAAGACGAAGCCCAGGCCCATCCTAAAAGTAGACATGATTAAGGCACTATGAAATATCACATATTAAAATAACATTATAACAAATACCAAATACCCTTTTTGTGAACTTACCACCACCATTACTCTGTATTACTTTTACAACAGCTATCAGGGAATATGTATTCATACCAGTAAATATTCAACTGCATAGTAAATTGAATTCTCTTCAGAGATTCACAACAACCACAACGCTCATCCCTCTGGCATCACAGTTCCAAAGAACACAGCCGATGCTGTTTACAAAATGTCATCAGACGAAGCTGGCCACCTGCAGTTATTATGAAATATATAACCAAATATCCAGTAACGATCATGATGACATCAACAACGACCCACATTAACGATTTAATCGCGATATGTGCGCATCCGACCAATCGCATATATCGCGCCCAGTGTGTCATTTTACTCCTAGTTGCTCATTTACTTCATTAAACTCTACCCTTAGCTTCATACATTTCCACAACAACTACTTATTTATTAGCTTAATTAAAGACACTCTGAATACATTCTACGTTTTAATTAACTATTTAGAATTACCATTCCAAACAAGCATCCCCTTTTAAAGAAATGTATGCTTCTAACGAAAGCTTCTTTAATTTGTATCGGTCATTTTCTTCACTCTTCTTATACTTTCAAGTGTGTCTTCATCATCTCCACAGAATGGAAGAAGCATAAACCCAAAGCCCCATCCTGCGCGCTTTTGAAAGTTCCAAACTTTCTAGATTATGTATTTCAATTCAAATGTTTTTTTTAATATGTATAATGTTAGATAACAGAATATTCATTATATGTACATTGGCCATAATTACCTGTATTCTTGAGGTTTTTCTGAGATTTACCATCGTACAACCAGTAATTTGAATCGGTTTTCGTGAATTTGTGATCGACATATATTTTCTGATAAAAAAAACTATTTTGACTTTTCTCGTTTAGAAAAAATATGTAATTAATGTTGACAAATAACTTTCCCTTGTTGTTTTTCACATATAATGAATTTGTGATCGATATATATTTTCTGATAAAATAAAATAAAAAATATCTCTATTGACTTTTCCCGTTGAGAAAAAATATGTAATTAATGATGACAAATACCTTTGCCTTAGTTGTTTTTCACTTATAATGAATTTGTGGTCAACACATATTTTCTGATAAAATCAAAAAAAAAAAATCTCTTCTGACTTTTCTCGTTGACAAAAAAATATGTAATTAATGTTGACAAATAAATACCTTTGCCCTGTGAAAATGTGGGCACGCTCTGTAGTTGAAGAGCACGCGGAATGCAGTTCCAAAAGCTCGACGGACGGGGAGCAATCGACTGGAATAGGGGAGAAATTAGGGTAATTCATATTACCTAATTTCTTAGCTGTTAATACTGTAGAGAGATGATTAGTATAAACTCCAGTTGATTAACACTTTGATTAAATTAATTAGAAGATATTTTAATGTTGTATTTAAATGAAAATCTCAATTAACCAACCAACTAACTTAAGGAGTTAATACAAGATTTACTAACTAATTAACTAAACGGATCTTTAATCGGATGGCAGTCCAAATACCCATTAGCCTGATATTCTATTTTAAGTGGCTAAAGTTGTAATCTGGTCCTCGTACTTTCTTGTATTTCCCGAGTGCCTTTAAGTGGTTAAAGTTGCAATCCGGCTCTCGTGATTCTTTGTATCTCGTAATTGCCTTTAAGTGGTGCGTTTTTCCTTTTTGACCTCACAGTTTCTTTCTTTAGATGAAACTGTATGACCTTTTGTTTTATTTATTTATAAGTAGATCCAGTTCAGTATAGGATGTTTATTTAAAACACCCTGTTTATGACAAATCACTCTGATTTCTCTTTTATGCCCTAGTTGTTTTTTTTACTCATAATGAATTTGTGATCGATATATATTTTCTGATAAAATTAAATAAAAAATATCTCTTCTGACTTTTCTCAGAAAAAATATGTAATTAATGTTGACAAATACCCTTACCCTAGTTGTTTTTCACTTATAATAAATTTGTGATCAACACATATTTTATACATTGGTTTCTATATACCTACCAAAAATTAAGAAGCCGGCTCCATCTACTGTAATTTTCTGAAATTAATTGGACCGCACGCTTAATAATTATAATTATTTTATTTTATTGAACTTTTTCTTTAATGCATGTTATCAAATTAATTATTACATATAAACAAAAAACAAATATATTTAGCCGATAACTTTTTTCATCCCATATTTTAACATAACAAATTCTTGGTTTACGAATAGTATTTCCTTTATTCCATATAATATTTATACGACTTTTTTTTCCGTTGTATTTATACCGCTTTGATTTAATTTAATGTAAATTTCCGATCTGGTACACGCAGTCCTCCATCATATTAAAAATTAAAAATTAATTAAAACTAAAAATTATTGGTGTAATTTTCCATCCGCCTTTTACTGTAAATCGCTTCCCCTTTTATAGTCGCAACTTCACTAGCTGATATGTTGACATGCAGGTGTTGGCTGGGCTCTTGCGTTGCACAGGTGTGGATCTTTAAATTTTGTAGTTTTAATCCTTTCCAACTGTCTCGAAATAATTGGGTTGCTTGTATATAAAGAGCAACTCAATCATGCATTAACAAACATTATAAACACCGCAAAGTTTTGGTTGCAATTTATGTATCAGTCGGCATCTAGCAGTACCCAATTAACGAAATTCAGAAGCTAGCCCCGTCATAATATAATAGAGATGAAATATTAATCTATTGTAATTTTCTGAAATTAATTGGAACGCACGCTTAATAATTATAATTATTGAAATTGAAATTTTTCTTCAATATATGTTATCAAACTAATTACAGATAAACAACAAAACAAATATATTTAGCCGATGACTTTTTTCATCCCATATTTTAACATAACAAATTCTTAGTTTAGGAATAATCTTTCCTTTATTCCATATAATATTTACCGTGTATTTATATATATTAGTTGCATTCACCGTATTTTAATATTGCTAGGTCTATGTCATCGCTTTTGAGACTAGTTTTTCTGATAGGAGTTCCTTGCCCAACACGATTTACCAAATTTTTTTTTTTTTTTAAAGGCGATTTTGATTAAACAGAAAATTAAAAGATTACAAACCAATTAACTAAACAACTAAAAGTAGATAAGATATATGGAATATATGTGGCGTGCTAATCCTCGGCTTGAAGGTCAAAAACCAATAGCGAGGTTTCCTCCTATCTTCTGGTAGTTGTATCTGTCGCTCGTCGGAAGTGGAAAACTGTTGCTCGCAAAATGATCTCATTCGCGGTCACTGGGAGGCGTGGAGCCGAGGTCTCACTCGAGGTCCTTCGATCAAGTTAAAAAAGAGGTTAGGTAGTAGATTTGAACTGGAAGCTAGGCGTGGAGTGCTGCTGATCTGAGGTGACCTCGCTCGCTCCCCATTTCTCGCTCTCACATGCTCGCTCTCTTCCAATCCCTCTTTCTCGGTCGATCGCCGCCCTATCGCCGCCAGGGCTCGCTCGCGGTCAGTGGCCGGACTTCAACTCGCGCGTTGGCATGGCTCGCTCACTCGCTGGCACCGGACTTCTTTTCGGTCGAATCGCCGACCGGGCTCGCTCGCACTTGCTGACATGCCTTCGCTCGCGGTCAGGCAGCTTTCCCTTCGACTTGCGATCAGACAGATGCTTCTACTTCGCGCGATTCACTCACTGATTGCGTTAGCTTGCTCATTCGCTGGAGGGCGAACGAGCGACCTTCTCTTCGCTAGGGATTTGCCTGCAAGGGGGGAAGATCGCTTCCGGAGGATGATCTTCGACGCTTGAATGGAGACGGAGCAGCGGAAGCGCAATAAACGAAGTTGATTTACCAAATTCATATTCATGACTGTTCCAGCAATGGGTAGATGGGTCAGGCCAATAGCATGTCCAATCAGATGTAACGCCACTGACTCCAGATCTAAGGAATTCGGAGGAGGATTATTCGGGTTTGTTGACCAAATCTCTCGATCATCAAAAGTGAGTTGTCCTTGAGTTGGAGGAGCCGTGGCAAAAGCTACAGGGTCAGTGCCAGATATTGGCAAGAATTGAAGAACTATGTCGGCCCCTCTCTTCACTGATGTCTATGAATAAAATAACGATTAGATGAGTATTATATTATTGATGATAATTATTATGTTAAGTTAGAAATAAATAAATAAATATATGTACACACACTGCTAGCTTAGGAACTTACAATTGCAAAATTTATACACGTCGCACGTTCCCATGTATCGAAAGCCTTTGCGGATGTAAAATGGAATGGTAGTGCGAGCCGGATCGAGGTAGAACTTCACTCTACCAACGTTTTTGACCCGGACAAAAGCAGGGAAGTCGCTATTGAGTGCAATACAGGTTTGTCCAGATGATGTTGTTATGGATGCAAGGAGGAAGAAACCAAGGAAGGCAAGATATGACATGAATTAATAATGGCAAGAATTTAGTTTCAAGCTTTGAGAAATTGTGAATTTGTGATGTGTTCAAACTCAACATACACACACATATTTATATACAACTTTTCTACAATGTGAATTTAATGAGTTGAGGATAAAATATAGGCCCATGTTCATTATATATTAAAAAGGATAAGTACGATGAATAAGTTGTGATTGATATATATTTTCTTAACACAACTTCAATCCACTTAAAGAGTTAACGATCTTATCTTCAAAAAATTGGTTGAATTTTAAATACATATTCTAATTATGTTTATTATACATAATATTCCATACGACATTTGTAAGTTGACTTTTATTATATTTAAAGCAAAATAAATTACAATTTAATTATATACTATTTTCTGATAAAATAAAAATATCTCTTCTGACTTTTTTTATTGAGAAAAAAAAATGTAATTAATCTACTGTGAGATTCAGAAGCTAGCCCCATCATAATATAATAGAGATGAATTAATCTACTATAATTTTCTAAAATTATTTGGAACGCACTTAATAATTATGATTATTTTTTTGAAATTGAACATTTTCTTCAAACTTATCAAACTAATTACATGTAAACAAAAACACAAATATATATATAGCCGATGACTTTTTTTATCCCATATTTTAACATAACAAATTCTTGGTTTCCGAATAGTATTTCGTATTTCCTTTATTCGATCTTGGTAGTTGTTGGTACCGGGGCCCAGGACAGGAGTTATAAATACCTCCCATGGTGCGACAGGGAGGGGGATCGATTACCTGGAATAGTAATACTAGAAAGTTGTGTGTGTGAACACACGAGGGCAAACCCACACACCATCAGTAGTTATTGATTATTTATTTGTCAGTTAAGTAGTCGATCTTCATGAATCCTGATTGTAGTTTAAAAAGATATCTATCTATCTAATTTATATAAAATTTACTTCATTATAATTAGGATGTCAAATGAAGCCCGGCTCGCGAGCCCAATGAGCCGAGCCCGAGCTCGAGGCTCAAGCTCGTTTAGCTTAACGAGCCATGGCCGAGTTTGGACATGCCAAGCTCAGCTCGGCTCGTTAAGCTCGTAAAGGCTCGTTTGTAAGTATGAATAATTAAAAAAAATATGGAATTAGTTTGTTTCTTAAGCTCGTGAGGGCTCATTAAGCCCGAGTTTGGAACTAGTTTGTTTCTTTGCTTTCGTCTTCTTGAACTAACTTTAAAAAGAATAAAAGCTATATTTATACTCACCACGTTGATGGAATCCTTGACCAACTTTATGCAAATTCAAACGTGACGTTTCTGACCATTCTCGGCCAAAGCTCCATCCCATCACATCACCGCCGCTGATCGGAGTCTTAATTCTCATTCTTCGTTCAAAAGCAGAGTAAATCCATAAGGTAAAGCAGAGTATACCCCGCTAGTTTTATCAACCTCCACGTTTTCTGCAAAAAAGACATTTTTTTCATCACCATCGTTTTACTTTTTGTCTCCTACTCCTGGATTTTTGGCGGTAGAGTAGGATCGTCGACTCTTTTGCAGGAGGCTAAAAAAAGTACCATGAATGACACCCCATCACCAAGGGCGTGATGGATTCTCAACACGTAGCATCTGTTGGACCGGAGTAAGTGAATCTCCCATAGAGGTCGCATGGTGTCTACTCGAATATCCATTGCTAGTCCGGCCATGTACTTGTTGACGAAGTCTTCACCTCCCGCAATCTCGTTCGGGAACAAGCACAAACTGTCTGTCCAAATAAATCTCATCTGGTTCAAGCTTCCGCCAGTGCTAGGGAATACCAACATACAACGAGGCTGCACAGACCGGATGTATACAGTTCATAGATAATGTGACAAGAAGAATAAAGTCTTCCTGTTTCGGTCGATTCTACGCAATCCCGGATTTCAAAATCAGGGCTCGTCTTCTAGACGATCTTATAGGCAGGTATGTTGGTAGAAACATTTTTATTATTAACGGTCGAAGACTAAAGTTTTCTATGAAGGAGTTTGGTGAAATCCTCGGCATTCCATCCTACGACCTTGCCGTGATAATGAAGAAGAAGGCCAAGAGTACTTCTGATTGGTCGCTGAGGCATTTCAGTTCGGATTGCGACATTAGAAGAGATGCCGTCATCCAGGTCATTACAGCAATCATTAAGAAGGTTATGAGTGAATCCTTGTCAAAAACTGATGAGGATGATTTGATAAGACTTTGGACTATTTATTTATTTATTTATTACAGTACTTTGTTGTAAAAACAATTATCGAATAGGACGGAAATTTTTGGATTACGTTTCAAACATAGGATATATTGCCGAGTACAACTGGGCGGAATTCCAACATGGAGTGTTGTTTGAATATATGGCGAAGTGCAGGGACAGCATGCTCCACCGCAAAAGGACAAACGAGCCATCGAAACTGTACATAGATGGCTGTGTGATGTGTCTGATGGTATATATTTTAGAAAAAAATAGTTTTCGCATACAATTAATTTAGCTTATTGGAATATGAAGTTCTGTAAAATTCTTTCTTATCAGGTTTGGCTGTTCAAACACACGATGGTGGCCTCGCCATATATGTCATATATCGATAACGAAACTTATAGAAAGAAGTGGGGGGTCAAATTGTTTACTTGAAAGAGAAGCTTGACCTTCTCGAAGATGACGAGGTAAATAATTGTAAACAGTCGTCAATAAACCCTTTGTTGGATTGCTGAATAATTTATGCATTTTATATTCTTCATATCATAGGTTTTTATGGATGGTATTTTTTTTGAGAAGAGAATGAATGTGGCAGAACAAAGGCAAAAGTCTGATGGTCTATCAGCAACTGGTTCAAGTTCATCAGCAAGTCGTGATCGGAATGAATCTGGGTATGTTCTACGCCTAAACTAGATCCTAGCAAGGGAAGCATATCTATCATCTTCTTTAATTTTTGTAACTGTTCGTAATATTTTAATCACACAGATGACATCGTCGGCAATGGATACGAACCAAATACAAAAATCGATTGTAGACCTATCAGCGGAGATTGATCGTCGTTCTCGTGCAAATAACATACCGCCGTCAGATCAAGCGAGCGGAAGTGGGAGCTATGAACCAACGAGGAACTTGAAAACTGAGATTCCCAAATTTGATTGGAAGAACGTGGATGGGTGGCTATATAGAGTGAGGAGATATTTTCGATTTCAAGATCAAGCCTTGGAGTGGTTATGCTGGATGGACCAAGAGGGTAAAGTAACAACCTGGAGTGATTTTGCGGAGGATTTATCGAAGCGTTTCGGAGAAAACCCATATACCTTACCGCTAGGCTGCATTAGCAAATTGACTCAAGTAGCTTCCGTAAATGAGTATCAAGCCAAATTCGAAGCCATGGCCATGAAAGTTCAAGGAGCGGCGCCGGAAACTCTTAGGCAAATTTATATCTCCGGGTTAAAACCCAACATAATGAAAGAATTGATCATTGCTCGGCCGGAAGATATTCATGAAGCATTTGCGTTAGCTCAAATCTGTGAAGATTTGGAACTCACTGCTGATCATCCTCGATATTTAGCACCGGTAGCTCCACAGCCGAAAGCGTTAACATATTCTCCATCACACAAGCGCTTGATGGACAATCCGGTTAAACCAACAACGCCGGTTGTTCGTAGTAAGTTGACACCCGAAGAGACGAGAGCTCGAAAGGAGAAAAATTTGTGCTACAATTGTGATGAGATATGGGGATGCGACCACAAGTATAAGGGCCGCCTATTTATGTTATCTGTAGATGGTTCGGTGTTGTCGGAATACACGGAGTCGGAAGAGGCAGAGGAAGAAATTTTTTGCGATGTCGTCGATCTCATCCAGCCAAGTGAAGAGAAAAATCAGTTTACATTCACTAAAAGGCATGGCAGAACCTCAAACTATACGGCTACAATGAAGTATTAAGAGATCGAAAATAACAATTCTGGTCGACTCGGGCTTGACGCATAATTTTATGCAAAAAACGGTGGTTGAATCGTTGGGATTAAAAATAATTCCAACAACAAGGTTCTTAGTTTCAACAGGAAGCGGTGTTGATTTGGTATGCGAATATACGTGTGAAGATATTGCGGTCTTGGTCTAAGGTAAAGAGGTGTTTATCAACTTCTATCTAATTGAATTAGAAGGAGCTAATCTAGTGCTTGGGATTCAATGGATGAAGACAGCGGGACGTATATTAACAGATTTCAAGGAAATGGCTATGGAAGTTTTGGTAGATGAAGAGAAGGTGCGATGGGTGGAGGACCATATGTGGATTGGTCACCACATTCCTCACAGGAACTGAAAAATCTCAGCACTATATCTGGTCATGCATTCTTATGTAGATTTGGGTATATTCCAGCACAACTTCAGGCAGACCAGCTTGAAACAGTCCCAACAGAAATTTCTGAAATTATTTCACAGTTTGAAGATATCTTTCAAGAGCCGGAAAGTACTCTACCTCCTCAACATTCTAGGGATAATTCATAAATCTGGATCCTTTAGCAAAGCCGGTTAATGTTCGTCCTTATCGATACCCCCAATATCAGAAGGCTGAAATATCTAACTGAATTAATACTAAGTACATAGTCTAACTAATTAAGTATTTAATAAACCTAATTAAATAGAATTAAGCTGATTTTTAATCTTCACATCATCAGCTTCCTCTGTCCTCACAGGTTATGATTTTAATCACAATACTCCCCCCTCAAATTGGGGAGTAGATATTATCAATGCCCAATTTGACCAATGCATCATCCATTAGTGTTTCTCCTACTACCTTAGTGAAGATATCTGCCAGTTGGGTGTTTGTACTCGTATGTTTCAGTTTTATAACTCCTTCTTCCAATTTTTCTCTTGAAAAATGATATGCCATTTCAATATGCTTTGCTTTCTCATGGAAAACTGGATTTTCAGCAATGTATATTGCTGATTTGCTATCACAAAATATAGTCGTTGGATTAGCTGAGTTTATGCCTAATTCACCCAACAATTGTCTTAACCATACTATCTCACATGACACAGAGCACATATATTGCTATGTATTCTGCCTCAGCAGAGGATAGTGCCACTGTCTTTTGCTTACTTGATTTCCAAGAAATTAGGTTATTGTCTAATTTTACACAAAACCCTGTCATAGATTTTCTGGTCAGGGTGCATGCACCCCAATCAGCATCACAGTAAGCACTATGTTCTAAGTTCTTGTTGTTTGATATTAAGAGTCCTTGCCCTGGTGCTTTCTTGAGATATCTCAGCAGCTTGTATACTGCCTCAAGGTACATCTGTGTGGGTTTTTCCATAAATTGACTCAGAACTCTTACTGTGTAAGTTATGTCAGGTCTAGTGACATTGAGGTATATTAATCTACCTATTAGTCTCCTATATATAAAAGGATCTTTAAGTTCTTTTGATTGATCTTTTCTCCAATCAATCCCTTTTTCCATAGGAATTTTTGAATGCTTAGCTCCTAGCAGTCCATTTTCTTCTAGAAGGTCTAGAGAATATTTTCTTTGGTTTAGAAATATTTTATTTTCTGAATGGGATACCTCAATGCCTAACAAATAATTTAGTCTCCCAAGTTCCTTTATTTTGAACTTTTCTTGTAATTTTAGCTTTAGATCTGAAATTTCATACATTGAGTTTCCAGTTACTATTATATCATCTACATATACTAGTAGATGGATAGTGTTTTGGTTTTCATTTCTTGTAAAGAGTGAGTAGTCTGATTTACATTGTTTGAAGTTCAATGCTATTAGTACACTCTTTAGTTTTGCAAACCATTGTCTAGAGGCCTGTTTTAGGCCATATATGGATTTCTTTAGCTTACATACTCTTGATGAATCTCCTTCTTTGAGGAGATTTGGAGGTGACTTTAAATAGATTTCTTCATTTAATTCCCCATGCAAAAATGCATTATTTACATCTAATTGATGTAATTCCCATCCTTTGGTGCAAGCTATTGTTATCGATCAGCACTCTTACTGTTCTAATTTTAGCCACGGGTGCAAAGGTTTGGTAATAATCCAAACCTTCAATTTGGGTATACCCCTGGGCCACCAATCTTGCTTTATATCTTTCTATTTTTCCATTTTGTTTGAATTTAATTTTAAAAATCCATTTTGATCCAACCACCTTTCTATTTGGTGGTAGATTGGTGATAGTCCAGGTATCATTTTCTATTAGGGCTTGCATTTATTTTTCCATTGCCTTGACCCAATTTGGATCACTTGCAGCCTCTTTGAATGTTCTTGGCTCTTTATTTATTGTTATATTTTTTATCAGGTTTTTATGTTTGTTTTTCAGTCTATGGTATGATATAGACTTACTTAACGGATGTTTTGTGCTAAAATTTGCTATTTCGTATTCTTCCTGATCATAGTATAAGAAGTTTTTATCTCTGTTTTTATTTGATTTTATTCTGTTTGATACTCTTTTTATATTTGATTGTTTTTCAATCTCTGTGATAGATTGATTGGTATTTTCTATCTGATTTTTGTTTCTGTTTTCAGTATGCTCTTGAAAAGAATCTGATGAAATGCTCATGTCTGAGTTATTCATAGATTCATAAATGTTTATTCCTTCTGTTGGCTGAGTCTTATGACTTCTATTATTTGTTTCATTTTCTCTTGTTTCTGTCAAATCATTTGATTTTGACACATCTTCTTCTAATAGATTTTCTGTGCAAGGTTCATTTTGTTGTTCAGTCCTTTGCTCAGATATGTTGTTTTTGGACTTTGGACTCCCTAAAATCTCATTTGATTCATCTGAATCGGTAGAGCATGTTATAATGACATTTTCATTTTCATTATGTATGTTTTGAGGAGTATCTATATGATCATCCTCTATTTTTAATTTGATTTGAGATTCCATCTCATCAATTTTTTGTTGTGAATTATTTTCTTTTATTAATTTGTTTTTATCATTTTCTTTGCTGATATTGTTTTCTGTTAATCTAGACAGATCATGGTTTAAAATATTCAGATATTGAATAAATGGTTCAAATATAGTTTGATTACCATTTTTGTCTGTAATGCTTCTTTAATAAATTTGTAAGGAAATATATCTTCTTTGAAGGTGACATTCCTACTGGTAAGTATCTTACCAGTTTTAAGGTCTTGAATTAAAAACCCTTTGATTCCTTGGGGATACCCCAACATGATTCCTCTGTTGGCCCTATTTGAGAATTTATTCTCTTTTTCAATGTTATTCATATAACATAAACAGCCAATGGTTTTTATATAACCATAGTCAATTTCTTTATTATGTAATACGTCATATGGTGTTTTACATCCTAAAGACTTTGAGTTAATTCTATTCATGATGTGTGCTGCATTTAAGCAACATAATCCCCAAAATTTTATTGGGAAAGAGGCTTGTATTTTTATTGCCCTGGCTATATTCAAGATGTCTCTGTGTTTCCTTTCTACCTTACTATTTTATTGTGGAGAATAAGGACATGAGAATTGTTGAATCATTCCATTATCTTTTAAAAAATTTGTAATTTCTTTTGTTTTAAACTCTAATCCATTATCAGACCTAATTACTTTAATTTGAGTCTGATATTGAGTTTTTATCATTTTAATAAATTCTATGATTATTTGAGTTACTTCTGATTTATTTTCCATTAAATAAATCCAAGTAAATCTACTCTTATCTTCTACAATTGTGAGAAAATAGTTTTTATTGCCTTGGAACAGGTTGTGTAATTCTCATCTCCTTTGAGTTTATTGGCGATGATGATTTCTTTTGGATTGTCAGATGAGTGAAGGTAGGATGGGCTGAATCTGTCGGTCATTGCTTCTTTTAAATTGAAGCAATCCATTCTTGAATTTTTCTTGACAGAATTGCTTTTTTCTGAGATATTCTGTTCACGATTATCATTGCTGGATTTTTCGTCTGGTACCTTGTGAGGACTTGCATCAGCAACCTGTTCAGACGCCATCTTTCAAGAATCTTTGGAAAAAAAAAAATGTCACTGGAGTGACTGATTGGGGCGGAAGCTTTGATCAATACCTAGCGATTGATACCATAAAAGAACTCGTCTCCTGCAAACGAGATGTGCTGCCAGAATCAGAGATCCCTAATCAATCAGATTAGGGATGTGCAGCAAGGAATGAGAGTGGGAAAAGTAGTTAGTTGAGAACAAGAAAATTGAGTAAGTTTAAAACTTGTATTCCAACTTGTGTTTATATCATTTACATCCAACTCTTTATATAGAGTTGATTATGGGCTCAGTTCAGTATTGGCCCATTAATATCTAACTGAAATAATAACTGAATTAATACTAAGTACAGTCTAACTAATTAAGTATTTAATAAACCTAATTAGATAGAATTAAGCTGCTGATTTTTAGTCTTCACATCATCAGCTTCCTCTGTCCTCACAGGTTATGATCATAATCACAATAAACCATAAGACCTTAATTACAATATTGATCATAGAATTTAAAATAAAGAAAAGCACGCTCTTGACACCTATGTAAGAGACACCAACCATCTTACTATGCAGAAAGTCAATATGAAACCAAACAATCAACAGATGAGTTTTTAATATAAAAACCCGGTACGCACGGACTTCTTATATATGTGAAATAAGCCGCATTAATTATATATAAATACTCACCTCCACAATTAGCAGGAATTTTGGATATGCCATAATTTTTAGCAACGGATTGAGCAGTCTTTTCACTGACAAATAACGGAAGTTTTTTCGAGCACAAGCAATCTTGACCAGCATTTTTGATGGAGATACAATAAGCCTGCGATGGCGATGGATATAGAAGTGAAGATTTCCTGAACCCGGACGCGTTTTGTTTGAGATCGAGTGAGACAGAGCGCGAGAGAGAGGCAGTGGAGAGCGGAGCATACACCACAATGAGATCGATGAAGACGAGAGAAACAACAATATTATTGATTGAGTGTGATGAAAAAGTAAATGAGAACAACAGAGTAGAGAACTTGATCACTTAGATTACATATTAGAAGAGTTCCGTTGAGAGTGATAGACAAGAATAGGAAAAGAGAGTGATAGACAAGAATAGGAAAAGACGAAGTGCTTTACTTGAGGAAACCCTAAGTTTATTTATACCAAGGGTTTTCACCTTAATCTGTGATTAAAGTAATCACAGGGATCTAATTACAAATAAATCTAATATAATTTTTTGATGTAACGGACTGGGCCTATTGGACCCTTAACAAGAAGAATCCCAAAAACTTTTATAACATGCTTCTTACATAATCTGGCCACCTGTTTGGAATCTGCGTCACAGTCACTTCCAGCCAAAACATCACCATTGGTTGAAATGATAACTGTGATCAGCATTAATGCTACGAAAAGGGAGTAGTTAAACACACCTATGTTCTTCTAATCTTTTGCAATCGAAATGTTGTCTGATTTATTGTGTTTTGTGGATTATGATCATTATATAGCAAATGTCGATATATAATCTTTTTTATAATTGAAAATGGTTAAATTAACTACATAAAACGATGGAATTAGTAAGCTTAATTGATTAAAATGGGTAGATAGGGCACGTTATGAAAATATAAAACTTCATTATTATATCTTTAAAAGGTGTTTTTTTGGAAAAATAAACGTCGCGTGCACTAATTAAACGTTAGGGTTTGATAAATAATATAATTTTATTGAAATATTTAGCCAATCTTTATTAACTGTAATATTGCACTAAATAATGAATATATATAAATTTAAAATGTTGAGCTTATTCTTAAATCTACTAAAATCTTAATCAATTGGTTATGCATCGAAGAAAACATCGTTAGCAATATGTCACCCATTTTTCTACAGTTTTCTTCCTTCGTTTTCATCTAGGGGTACTGTTGGTACCATGGACCGCGGACTGCGGCCCATGGACCGAACGAACGGCCGTCGAGGCCCAGACGCACGAATGGGCCCGAAGGCGTTGGCAGGCCGGCTGGCCCATGAGGCCTAGGATCAATCATAGAGCACTATAAATACCTCCCCTAGTCCGTTAGGGGAGGGGGTTAACAAATCTAAGAGAAGCACTTGTACTAGGTTGGGACGGCGAGCTTACTCCGGCGAGCTCACACACCAACAGTGGTGAACCTGACGTGAACGAACACAGCATCCGGGAGGAAGGAGGAGGATGACGGGGAGAAGAGAATACCATGTAGGGGAAGTTCGAGGCGGCGCGAGCGGAAGACACCGGAGTACCGATCGACACCGCACCACCCACGGGACCGGTACTCGGACGAGATAAGAGCCAACGAGGTGTGTGACGCTCAGGAGGAAAGGCTACGCATAGAGCTGGAGGAAGTAAGGTACGGGTGGGAGTCGCCCAGGAGGAATAGACGAAGCAGGCCAGCACCCCTACCTAAGGAGAGGAAGTCGAGCCGGTTACAATCCCGGGAGAGAAGGGAGTGCAGAACGACGGAGAAGGAGCACGAGAGACTTCATCGGAGGGAGCGCGCAGAGGAGAGGGAGCGCGCGGAGAAAGAGAGCAAGCGAGAGAGGGCGCAACTTGTGGAACTAATATCCACCCTACAAGAGAGCCAGCGCCATCTGCAAGAGCAGGTGCATCAACTCATGGTGGCTCCCGACACCCTCGAGTCAGACGGGGGCGGAGGCGACGACCCGATGTACGGGCCGGCCCCCCCAATAGGGGGGTCTAGGAGCGACGCCCCTCCCACGGGAGGTCCCGGAGGCAGTACGACCCTGGCGGTAGGGGGAGAGGCCCTAGCACAGCACCTACTGGACGAGGAGTACCCCCGGGATGGAGGGCCCCGAAGATCCCATATTACAAGGGGGACACCGACCCGGAGGATCATCTTCACTCGTTCAAGACCAACATGGAGGACAGGACTAGCAGAAAGGATATCTGGTTCCGTAGAACCCTCACGGGCGACGCGATAGAATGGTACAGGACACTACCCACGGGGTTCGTGCATATCTACGAAGGCCTGGTAACGGTGTTCCGGGTGGCTTTCTCATACCGACGAAGGAGGCTCAAAATCAAAGCCAACCTCAGCGCCATCACAAAGGGAGATTTTGAGAGAACACGGGCATATATGGACCGGTTCACGGGCGAGGTGCAGAATATCGAGGGGATCTCGGAAGGGGTGGTCCTGCACACCCTCATGAACAGCCTCCGACCCACTTTTTTCGCACGGGATCTGGTACGAAAGTCGCCAAGAACTTTCGCAGGGGATCTGGGTCATGGAACTTAGCAAATTCTACCTGGTTATTATACCAACCAAGGCAATCAAAGGACAAGCGGTAGCGGACTTCATATCCGAGCTAGCCCCGAAGGACGGCGAAAGTGAGGACGAACAATGGTGGACGGCCCATGTGGACGGGTCGCCCAGTAGCACAGGTTGCGGCACGGGGGTCGTAGTGAATACCCCGACGGGGGAAAGATCGAGTACTCGATCCATTTTGAATTTCGAGCGACCAACAACGCAGCGGAATACGAAGCCCTCCTATCAGGAATCAGGCTAATTCGAGCGTTGGGCGCGTCCAAGGTGCACTTACACACGGACTCCCGGCTAGTAGCCAACCAAGTCAAGGGCGACTTCGTGTCCAAGGAGGACTCAATATCAATCTACGTGGCCGGAACGAGAATGGCCCTGGGCAAACTCGAGGAATGGAAGATCTCCCATATAGGAAGAGAGGATAACGAGGAGGCCGATACGCTAGCTAAGCTGGGAGCGTCCCCAGGGAAGGCGGAAGGAAGATGGATTCGGATCGAGAACCAAGAGCACCCGACGAGACCTCACGACTCCAAGGCAGCGCTGTGCGGAGTAATAACTTCGGGGGACTGGAGAACGCCGATTAGCAGATTCATCGAGACAGGTGAGAAGCCAATAGATCCGATGGAGGCTAGGAAACTGAGAAACAGAGCCGCTTGGTTTGTGGTGGCCTAAAACAGATTGTACCGGCGATCAGCCGCGGAAGAGGCCCCCTTACGGTTGTGCGTCTCGTGGGAGGACGGCAAAACCATCGCAAGAAGCATCCACGAGGGGGCAAGCGGGGCGCACAAAGGTGGAAGGATGCTGGAGAAGCAACTAGCCAGGCAAGGCTACTACTGGCCCGAGTCAATAAAAGACTCAGAAGAAATCGTCGACCGGTGCGACGAATGCCAACGGCACTCGAACGTCCAGAGGCGGCCGTCCACCATAATGAAGGCGGTAACGACGCCCGTCCCGTTCGCAAGGTGGGGGATTGACATAGTCGGGCCCTTTCCGCCGACGTCGACTATTTCACAAAGTGGGCAGAGGCGGAAGCCTCAAACACGATCACCGAGCAGAATGTAGTGAACTTCGTCTTCAGAAGCATCATCTGCCGGTTCGGGGTCCCGATCCAAATAATAAGGAACAACGGCACGCAGTTTACTGGGAAGAAGTTAAGAGAAATCTGCGAAGACAGCGGGATTAAGTTGAGCTTCGCACCAGTGTACCACCCGCAGGTGAACGGGCAAGCGGAGGTGACAAACCGGACGATAGTGTCGATCTTGAAAAGGAAAGTGGGCGAACACCTGGGAAACTGGGCGGACATAATCCCCGAGACTATGTGGGCATACCACACGACAATCCGAACCCCCACGGGCTAGACACCTTTCGCCCTCGCATTCGGAATCGAGGCGGTGGCGTCATCCGAGCTGGTATGGCCGACCGCCCGAATCGAGCTGTTCCATCCAGGAGTGAACAACCAAGCATTGTTCTTAGAAAAGGAGCACCTGGAACATTGGAGAAAGGAGACGTCCATCAGGGACCTCACTTACAAGCGAAGGGCGGCGAGGTACCACAACGAAAGAGTGGTCGAGAAGAACTTGGCACCGGGCGACCTCGTACTGAGAAACGCCAAAGTAACGGGGGTGGACCAGACGAAGGGGAAGTTGTCGGCAAGATGGGAGGGCCCGTACGTCATCATGGACAAGATTTATCCAAGTATCTTCCACCTAGGATACGAGGACGGGCAAGAAATAGAAAGGACTTAGCACGCCGACAATCTCGAAAACTATAGGCGGTGACGGCCAGGGCACCCGACCTACCTCTACCTCGGTGATTTCTTTTTTCCTTCATATGTAATATTGGGTCACCCGACCACAGCATGCGATGCCCAATGAAAGGCACCCAGAGTGCCCCCGTTAATCGAAAGACAGCTCAGCCGACCTCCAAAAAAAAAAAAAAATTAAGGGGGGAGCCCGCCAAAAAGGCCAGCAGAAGGTTCCCAATGTCGAAAGACCGCGCGAGAACGTTCGAACGGCCCAGGACGCCCCCTCAAAGGAAAAGCACAATAAGTAAGAACGCGAAAGCGATACATTGCGGGAAAAAAACTCTAAGTGTCAGGAAGGGGGAGGCAACACCTGACCCCTCACTACACGGACGAGTTGGGAACAAGGGAACGAAAACAAAGGGGGCCCGCCGAAAAGGCCAGCCGAGGTTCCCCCTGGTCGGGAGACCGCGCGGGGGCACCCGGACGGCCCAGGCCGCCCCCTCGAAAGGACGCACACAACAAGTGAAGACGGCAAAAGGAGAAGAGGGCGAAGGAAGAAAGGAAGAGTAAAAGAACAATCAAAGTTAGCAAAAAATACTAAGTGTCAAAGTATGTTCGAAACAACAAAAAAACAAGACAGGACCGAACGAAACGAAACATTAATCACAAGAAGACTCCGTATAATCAAGGAAGTTGGCCTCGAGATCCTTCTCCTCGCTGTCGCTCACGTCCAGAGGGGGCTGGTAGGGGGAGACACCCGTTTTCTCCCAAGTCTCCCAATCGCGAACGCTCCAGGGTGAACGAGCTTGTACATCTTACGCCCGTGCAGATAGCCTTTCCAGAAGCCGACGCGTTTCGAGTCCTTCAGCATGTCGGCGTGGTCCAGCTTCAACTCCCCCAGACGGGCCTCGAAGGTAGGAGCAAAGGCCCTCACGAACTCATCCTGGGCAGCGGCCACGGCGGCGTCAAGAGCAGCTCGGGCGTTTACGACGCGGTTCTTCTCCTCCTCAGCTTCTTTGGAGACCTCGGCAACCAGTTCGTCCCGCTCGCACACGACAACATTCCGCTCCTGCACGACGACGTCCATCTGGGCCTTCACTTCGGCAAGCTCGACGCGCATACGTTGGACCTCTTCGTCTTGCTGGAGGCCCTGCTCGAAGCGAACTTTGGTGAGAACCGAGAGCTGAAGCATCTGGTGGTTCAGATCGCAGTCGATGTCTAACGGGAGGCGCTCAAGCAGCCAGACGTACTCGTCTTCTGTCTCCAACCAGGAATCGATAGAGGAGAGTTTTTTCTTAAAAATCCCTCCAAGGCAGGGCAGGGAGGATTCAGGATCGACGACGGTGGCAAACTCGGCCGAATGATCACAACTCTTCACAAACGAGCGGAAGTGTTCAGGATCCAGCCCATCTTTCTGAAGAGAAGCCACGAGGTCGGCGGACAGGCGGTCAGGAGAAACTAGGAGCGGGGAAGACAAGTCTTCGACCTTAACCTCTTCCGCGGCAGTAGCCGCAACTTTTTGTTTCTCAGCCCGAAGCTTTCTCCTTCGCCTTTTCTCGGCCCGGCTGTCTTCAAGAGCAGAGTCGACCTCAACTTGGGGCTCGCCCTCAGTTTCATCCTCGGGGCGTAGGGGTGGGGGCGAGGGCTGCTTGAACTGGACGACGTCGTACGGCCGTTTGTTCTTCTTGTGCGAGCATTTGGGTGGCCCGTCACGAGTATAGTCCGCCTTGATGGGCAGATTCATGTGCTCCTTGTAGCTCCAAGACTGAGCCAACGTCCGAGCATTGACGGCCCCGCGGCAATAGATGTTGACCAGAATGTCCTGTGCGTTCAGTGCCTGGGGCTGCAGCTGCGGGCGACTTGGAGCCATGGTTTGGTTCTTCAGTTGCGTCAAAAGCGCCCAACGAGAGAGTGGCGGCATTTCCAAGTTGAACGGACCGAGGGCTTCCAAAGAGACGAAGAAAAACCGGTCACGCCAGTGGTGAGATCAGTCGACCAGTTGATCGAAAAGGACACCGCCCGACCTCTGTGCGACCAGCAGGCGGCGAGGGTCGGACGTCATTGACGTCATGGAAAATCAGATAAGGAAGACCGGCACGGAAGCCTCGACGCCGACCCGGTGGCAGAGTAACGAGAACGTCATCAGGCGATCGATAGCGACCGGGGGGAATTGGGAGAGTGAGATGTCGCAGAACCGCACGGCTTCGGCCACCAGAGGAGGGAGTGGGAGAGTCAGACCGGCCTCGGCGTAATTGGTGTAGAGTGCGACGATGCCTTTCGACGGCTGAGAGGCGAGGCGATTCCCGGCCTCAATGAAGGCCAGATCAGGTTGACCCATCCTCGCCAGAGCGTCCCGGATCGTGTCGGCGCTGATGACAGACAATGGATTTTTGCCGTCTAGAGTGGCAAAGAGGCCCTCCGCAACGACGGAACTAGCGGAGGAGTGAGGAGGAGAGGCCATGAGTAATCTGGAGGGAAGAAGGAAATCGCAAGTGGGAGAGACGAGCGCGAGAGTAGAAGAAGAAATGAAATTCAGACGCGGGTGTGAGGGGAAGTAAGGGGGTTTATATAGGGATTGGGAGGCACGGAAGACGAGGCGTCGCGTTTACCTGGAGTTGATGGGATGGGACGGGACGGGCCGGGAAGCCTCCATGGGAGCCCACGGCCCAGACCAACGGGAAGCAGAATGAAGGTCAGCGCCCGACGCGGACGACGAGGCATCAGAGAGGCGTTCGGAGAAGAGCCTGGTGCGCTCAACGACCGAACAAAGCAGGCAGGACGGGGCGGGGGCGTCGAAGCAGGGCCCCCTATAGGCCGAATGAAACAACGTAATGGGTGGGACCCCCCGCTATGAGGGGGAAGGAGGAACGAAGGAGGAGCGTCGGCGAAGGAGGGGTTTGCGCCTAGTAGAGGGGGCGAAGCTCGAGAAGGGCCCGGGAAACGTCAGGAGAGGACGTTGAATAGCGTAAACTGCACCAACGCGCGAGGGCGAAATCAAAACGCGAAACGTGAAAAAAGCAAAGGAAAAGCATTTACTAAAGTAAAGCAAGGATTAAAATAGCCGGTGACACGGTGGGGAAAAACAACAACAACAAAGTACGGGTGCAGCAAGTAAAAAAAAAAGAGTGTGTGAGGGCACCCGGGCGCCGCCCCACGAAGGCAAGCCCACCCCCCGAAAGGGCATGGGAGCGGACGCGGATAGCTCTAGGGCGGGCCTAGCGGCCCAGCTTCGGGGACCCTGATAAGAAATGGCGCAGGTCAGTAGCCCGAAGGGACGAAGATCCACGGGAGCGACGGTGGCCGCGCGACCGACGACGGCAGCCGGTAGCCTCAGCAGGAACAGCAGCTGGAACCGCAATCATACCGATAGCGTGAAAGGCGTGCGAGGTCCCAACGGATCCTGGGGCAGCAGCATGAGCGGTGTCAGGGGGACGACAGCAGGATGACTCGCAAGGAGATCAGAGCGGCGGATCTAAGAGAGATGACGGTGGACATCGATGAGCACAGCGTTGAGACGTTGAGTCTCAGCCACGGCTACGCTATTGGGGACGTCAGTGGGCGACAGCAGACACATAGCCCACGCGGCGTGCTGGAGTTGCACTTCGCGGCCATATTCCTCAAGAATATCCCGGATGCTCATTGCGAAGGAAGGAAGGGATGAGAAGCCAAAGTAGAGAGCGCTCTATTTATAGGAGGGGAGAAGGGGGAGCAGCTCGAACCTCGAGGAATCTTTAAGACTAGTAAAGAGGGGAGGTTGAAGACCAGGTATGGACGTGCGGCCCCCAGGCCCGGGCCCATCGAGGAAGGGGGGAGTACTGTTGGTACCATGGACCGCGTACTGCGGCCCATGGACCGAACGAACGGCCGTCGAGGCCCAAACACACGAATGGGCCCGAAGGCGTAGGCAGGCCGGCTGGCCCATGAGGCTCAGGATCAATCATGGAGCACTATAAATACCTCCCCTAGTCCGTTAGGGGAGGGGGTTGACAATTCTGAGAGAAACACTTGTACTAAGTTAGGACGGCGAGCTTACTCCGGCGAGCTCACACACCAACAGGTACGGACGTCCCATTTCTTATGCATGTAATTATTTTTTTACCAACCGTAGTCAAATTAGTCATCAAAATTTCTCAATATTAAGTTTGTCGCAGACAGACGTTGTTGTATTATACATTTTCAAACATCAAGTCAGTTAGTAACAAAAGTGGTTGTATTAATTAATATTTTTCCCAAAAAACAGTTGATAATTATGATCAATTATAAAGTAAGTTGCAAACATGGTTGTATTAATTAATAATTCCATTGAAAACATTTTGATAAACTTGATGATTGGACATTCAATATTTATATGAGAAACAATACGATCAATCATTAAATACGCGCAAACATGGTTGTAATAATATTTTCTACAGAATCAACCTAATGATTGGCAATAATTAGAATGGCATGAGTTGACTTTACTTGATAAAATAAATCTATTAATTAATTAACCTTTTTCTCTATCATTTGTAGATGTTCATGTCTTTGTTGTTCAAATCCTTTCATTTATTTTTCAACTATTTTAAATTTTTCTAAATTTATCAATTAAACTCCTCCTCAATCCTTATCCTTCTTCACAATTTAATACATGCAATTAATCAAAAATAATAATATGATATAGACCCTCACCTCTTAATCTACCATAAATACAATTAATTAGATGATCCAAAGACCAGGCCGCATTTGCCAATAATGATTTCTGTGTGATATTTGAATTGTCTCGATACCTAACAAGTATTGTAATTGCAAACTGGTGATACATAAATTCATGCATCCCCTATCGATAACATTTAACAAGTCCTAAGATATATAAAGAAGCCAACCAGGATTGCTGGAAGTGACTTTCGTCCGGTAGACGGTATTTCCAAATATTTGCAATGTTAAAAGACGCGGACATTTGCAAATCTTTTGGATGTTCCACTATGTAGGCGTTTGGGTTGATCATCCATAGTATTTGACAAGGTCCGAAGTTTCAAGTTTCGAGTTTGAAGCTTTGAATGATAGGTATTGATAGCTAAAGAAAATAATTAATGGTTGGACAAGAATTTTGCAAAAGGATTTAAATAACCATATTAAAATTTAGGTTTAATATAAGTATACATCATTTTCACATACAAGGCTTAGTCTGGAGAAACATCTCAAAGTGCGAACAATGGAATTTAATGGGGTTCTGCAACCAATATCCCAACGATCGACTTTCCTGGTAGTACTACTAACAATAATTCCGGAAGGAATGCTCCATCAAAACATCTATATCTTTCCATAGCAAATGTGATCCAGATCATGAAGAAAGCTCTATGATAAATGACAAGATCTCGAAAGAAGCCAAAAGTCAATGCAAAAAAGTATGTCGAAGTTCATTAGTTTCATCACCGGCGAAGCTACTGAAAAGTGCCAACGTGAGAAACGTTAAACTATAAATGACGATGATCTTATTTGGTATATGTACCTTTTCGACTTCTAAATATAGACAGTTCAACTTAAGGTCATCTACGATCAATCTAATTGACTGATTCTTGAATTTATTTTTATACGTTTTATTTTTCGTTCCATCAGTATTTTTTGCACAAGTATCTAGATTAAGAGCAATAGATTTTAAATAACTCTCAAAGCAGATCAAGCAATAAATAGATTCAGAGGGGCAACAACAACAACAGACATATATACAACAACTGATGGATATGTACTATGATATACAAATATATATATATGATTATTTGAAAGCAAAATTACTATCTTTGAATAAATATCCAATGATGTGAGTAGAAATATATATGATGATAATGATATATGTTAAATGATACTGTTGGATGATCGATTAATCAAGGATGATGAAGCAATGATCCACAACTTATGAAGATTATTTGATGAAGCCGATTGTTGCAGTGAATAATTGAGTCAGTTGAGATGTTTGAGGAAGCGATGAAAGTCTGTAATATTGAGATAGTAGAGCAGCGAAACTGTGTGTGTGTTGATTGATTATGAAGTGTAAGAACGTGAATTCTAATGAACGTTTAGATGTGTTTAAATAACTAAAACACCCAACGGCTATGTTGGTTGGGTGTGTTTAATTTTGATAATAACTGATTATGGAAATATGAGATTATGTAAATATATAAGATATGGAATAATGGAAATGTGAATTAAGAATAATATATAAAGATATGGAACTTTCATAATGGAAGTATAAATAAAGAATATGAAGAGTTATAATGAAATAAAAGGGGGTGATTGTTGATGAAGCACGAAATCTGCTACCAGTAGACTTGCGGGGTTGCGAGGATGGTCGGAGGCTTTGAAGTCCACGACGTGCGCTCTACGTTAATGTACCTACAGAAGTGGAGGGGAATCGACGACTCTCTTGAGAGTAGACGATTCGGGCTCCTTGGATTGCTCTGGTGTGTTGTGGTCAAATGGGAATGACCTGCGAGTAGAGGACCCCAAGGACCCCTTTTATAGGGTCCTGAGGGACGTTTCCCCATTCATTAGCGTGGGGCCCACCCCATTAAGGTGCCCTATTGAAGAGTGTCATAATGACGTGGACCCTCCCAAGTAACGGCTGGGAATCAGCGACTCAAGTATGGGAGTCGCCGATTCAGAGGTGGAGTCGCCAACTCCCCATGAGCCAGATTGGCAGTCTACCAGAACTGACCACGAGGCCTAGAGTCGGCGATTCACCCCTGGAGTCGGCGACTTAGTAGTCCCAGTCGGAGATTCTCAGGTGGTTCCTTGAGTACTTGACATAGACACTTCCTCCGCATTTGTGGAACTCTCCGGGGGTCCGGCATAAAGCGAAAGAACCCTAGTCCTTGTTGAAGGGCGTTGCTAGGAGTGACTGACGTAATCAGGCATGTCTCACCAATTGTAATATCTTTCACAAGGGTATATATGTGATATTTATTTTGTGGCCCACAGGTGCCTCAACAACAATAAAAACAGATATGTATTGATACCAATGGTGCTAGATCTATTGGTACTGGTGTCAGGATTGACAGCAATAGATAAGCTATACCTACCAGTATACACTATAATGATTATCAATATAGTTGAATCCAACTTCCTATTCGACATATCCTATGGTCATGAAAAACCTACCAATTCAATTTCCAACCCAATTGATGATCTGGTCCATCAGACCAGGCCTATCCCTGACCAGGCCCAGCAGGCCCACGTGACCAGTAAAAGGAGGTCCGGACCAGTAAGAAAATATATAAATACCTCTAGGGGTTGAATGTAGAAAGGGGGAACATTTGTAATACATTTAGTAAATTGTCTGGTATATACTCTGTATCACACCATCACCAATAAAAGATAATTACAATATACTCTGTATCACACCATCACCAACTACATTGAGAAATTAAACAGTAGGAGGAACAAATATGAATAATTTGTTCAGTTTTAAATAAAAGATATTCTAATATGGGTGGAAGATCTACGACTAAATTAATAAAATACGATCTAAGCTTTCATTTTCTATTTTTTGCATCAGCGAGTCTCCACATATAATTTTCTTTTACTTAGGGCTCGTGTAACATCCCTAACTTTTTTAACATAACAACAATGTAATTTCTCACAAAATGTTGAACTTAGTTCATAAATAGAACAAACATAATTCTAAAAACAAGACCTTAATTACAATATCGATCATAGAATTTAAATCAATCGCTCTTGGTACCCATGTAAGAGACACCAACCACGTACTTTACTATACAGAAAGTTAATCTGAAACCAAACAATTAACGGATGAGTTTTTAATATAAAACCCTGGTAAACACGGACTTTTTATATGTGTGCATGAAATAAGTCGTATTAATTATATATAAATACTCACCTCCACAGTTAGCGGGAATTTTGGATATGCCACATTTTTTAGCAACGGATTGAGCAGTCTTTTTGCTGACGAATAACGGAAGTTATTTCGAGCACAAGCAATCTTGCCCAGCATTTTTGATGGAGTTACAACAAGCTTGTGATGGCGATGGATATAGAAGAATCCCAAAAACTTTTATAACATGCTTCTTACATACACTACAAAAAAAAAGTAAGCAGTTCGGACAAAGCAGAGTTAACGGAAATTCCGTTACAAATACTAATAAGCAAAGTTAACAGAATTTGTAACGGAATTTCCATTAACTTTGTTGTTTCCGTTACAAATACTAGATATCAAGATGGACTTAAATATTGAACGGATTTTTAGACTATTTTTAACGGATTTTCCGTTACAAATAGTAATTATTTAATAATTTTTCATTTTCGCTCCTAAAAAATAATTTCCCCAAATAAATTTTTTATTCCCACCTATTTCCCCAAATCGTCTTATTCCCTCTTATTTCCCCAAATCCTCCTATTCCCTCTCATTCTTCCCAAATAATACTATCTCATTCCCAATATCTCACCCGATTTCCCCCAATATCTCATTTCTGCCGGAATTTTTCGTTCAGTCCCACAGTACGCCACTTCGATCTCCACACGCTGGAATTTTTCGTTCAGTCTCCACAGTACCCCACTTCGATCTCCATACGCCGGATTTGTCATTTCCACTTCAATCTCCACACGCCGCTTTTGCTTGCTTCGTTTCAGTGGATTCATTTCTGTTTTACTGGTAAGAATCAGAAATCTTTTACAATGCTTTCTTTTACAATACCCTAAAAATCCATTCCATTTTCTGTCTATAAGAACCAAACCCTAAAAACCATTTTTTCCCATTAGTTTCTTCTTTTTCTATCTATAAGATCATTTTTTTCCTATTAGTTTCTTTCCCATTTTCATTTCCGTTCCTCTTTTTATATAGACATGGATTTACAGATAGAATTTAAAGAGTCTATCTAATTTGGTGTCTATCCCAACGTTTACTTCACTGTGAAGTTTATAAAGCACTACACTTATCTATCTATTTGTTTCTGTCTAGATTTATGTATATCTGGAATTTATTGGAATTAATAGATAAGATTTTTTGTTAATAGATTTGATTCTTATGATTATGATTATTATTTTCGTTCATATGGGTATTAGTGAACAAACAATTTGTGTTTTAATTTGTGAGAATGTATCCATCAACCGTTTCAAAACAATTTGTGTTTTAATCCGAAATCTTTTGCAATGCTTTCTTTTACAATATATCCATTCCATTTTTTGTCTATAAGAACAAAATCATAAAAATCATTTTTTTTCCTATTAGTTTCTTCTTTTTCTGTCTATAAGATCATTTTTATGTAATTTTGAATAGATCTAAATATTGTTTTAGGATGAAAATACATTTTTGTTCTGTTCTGTTTTGAAGTTTGTAAAACCATCCAAAGATTGTATAATTGGGTGTTTAGACTGAGATAATATTTATCACAAAATGATCGATCCATTTTCATTTCTGTTTAGACTAAGATTATTTATAAGTGACTGCTTAGACTAAGATTATTTTTTTCTTTTTCAGATATATTAAAAGCAAAATATAAAAGCCAAGAAAGATATGTTGTAATTTATTTAAATTTAAGATTTTATATTTCATTTGGCGAGTAATGTTTTATTCAATTATTTAGAAATCAAATATTTTATGATAGTAATTTTGTTATAATTAGTCAGAGTCAGTTATTTTTGTAAAAGTTCCAAGACTTAAGAGTTTTAATTATTTTTCTGTTTTTATTAATTTTAAGTGCTGAATATTTTGTTGTTTTCACAGATTATAAATGGCACCCAAAAAAACATTGGTTAGTAAGAAATGACGATTTACATGAAGTTCTGTCGACAATGAAGAACCTACTTCAAGGACTCATGTTCTGATTGCAACTTCGACTCCAACTCGAGTTTTAACTTCAACTCCTCAAATTCCAACTCCAATTCCGAATCCAACTCCAACTCAAATTCCAACTCCAACTACTCAAGTACCAACAGCAATGGGTGAATCTAATTCCGACTCCGACTCGGACCTCGGAGATAATAATGGTAACTAACTAATTATAATCGATGTGTATATTATATAATTGATCTGTTTTTCTCTTATCTGTTTTTATTTTCTGTAGTTGTTAATATTAGTTGACATCTGTCCAATTTTCTTACCATCTATCTTAGCTTTTGCATGGTGGTTGCAGATCTGTTTTTTCTTATATGTTTTTTATTTTCTATGGAGGTTAATATTAGTTGACATCTGTCTAATTTCCTCACTGTCTTAGCTTTTTTGTTGTTATTTTATAAAGTTCGTTTGGGGTTGTTTCTAATCAGGAATCCTTCCCATCTTAACTTTTTTTCATTTTAATGATAATGGCAGAGTTTATCGGTGAACTACACTGAAGTGAGTGTTCTCTATTTTTCTCAATTCCTTGACTATACCTCAAATAGAATCACTGTGTCAGTAAATTGGAACAGGTATCATTTATGTACTCATCCCTTACATATATGAATCGTTGTAAGTTTATGTGCATTTATATTATACTTCTATTTTGAACTTTCATTATTATTTAGATTTTTTTGTTGAATAATGGTTCTCTTTGATGATAGGTTGATTAAAAAACCGTCTTTATTTTTCTTCTGTTGATGTTCTTAGACAATGGCCTTGCAGCGGGAATGGGATTGTAAGTAAACTCATGCGTTTAAGGTGTTAAGCCAATTTAACTTCGCTTGGGATTGAGAGATATTATATGTTATGGTGTATGGATTCTATCTATGATATGATAATTGTAGATTATGTTAACAGAAATTGAAGAAGCAAATACCATTTTCATCATTCAGACATTCACTATGATTATTCTGTGAAAATGTGATTCTTTTTTCAATCTTTCAATTTTTTATAAAACATTTGTTTGAACAATCAACTCTTACTCAATTTTGATAACAGTGGAATGAGGAATGTATTTCTCCTGATTCATTACAAATCTTAACAGATCATTATTGCATGTTTAATACCTTATTAGTTTCTTATGATTTTGATATCTTATCCTTATGATTTTTTTAATTCGGATTGATTTGTTGGGATATGAGATATTAATGAATATGATCGATGCTATAATTAGAATCATTTTTGTGATTTTTGCTGAGAATTATGTTTAATCAAAGTGTATTACTTAAAAATATGGTTGAAATTCGAAATATTAGTTTTAATTTTTTTTAGCTTTCCATATGGAAATTAACCAAAGATATAATTGTCATATTCATTAATTATTAATGTATGGAGATTTCTCCTCCCTCTTCTTAAAATTTTGATTTGAATATTGTCCTTAATCTTAATTTATCATCTATTCTGAAGATAAGAGTCAATGGTATTTTGTAATGCTATATATATAATCAAATTGTAACTGAGATCTTAATTTTAATCCTCTAGCTTCAATTTGTTGGGTTTTTGTTGATTATTAGAAGATTTAGTTCAATGGTGGGATAAAAAATTCTTATTCTGAGATCAGAAATGCATTATTTGTGTGATATTATCTTATTTTAAACAGGATTTTGGTGACTCTGGACGTGAAGAACCTAGAGATGATGACATTGAAACAGGAAGAGATGCAAAGAAGAATTATGTTGAACTTGTACTTGATGAATTTTTCAAGTAGGTTGGGTTTTTTCTTATTACTACACTGTTTGTTTAGATATTTTGAATCATCAATCAACATTTCATTTTTAGTAGTGGTTATCATCATTTTATTTTGGTTATACTTATAAACAGATCCTTATTTCCTGTTTAATACCTTGTTAGTTTCTTCACCTTCTCACGATTTCCTTATGATTCAGGTAATTCGCGTTTTAATTGAAGATATGTCCCGTCCCTCTTATTGAAGGTGATAATTTTTGATCCACATATATGTAGAGGTTGATTTCCTTGCAGTGTTTTTAGACCATTTTACAGTTTATAAAATGCTATATGTCAGAGTATTTGACTCCTTCATGTGAGTAATTTACAAAACTGCTAATATATTCTGAGTAATTTTTTTATTTAAATTATTTTTCTATTTTTAACAATTTTACATGTTGAATATTTTGCTGTATTCACAGATTATAAATGGCTTACAAGAAAAAGTTGGTGAATAAGAAAAGAATTAGACGAAGTCCTTAAGTTCCAACTCCAACACCAACTCCGACTTGTCAAGTTCCAATGTTATTTTAGATTATGAATGTTACAATGAATGTTAATGATTTTATTATGATTTATAACATATTTTGAATGTTAGATGATTTTAATCATTATAGTTGAATGAATTTAGGGAGTGATATTGAATGTAAATTATGAATGTCGGGAAAAAAATATATACAGGAATATATATGCATTCAAGAATTTACAAAAATTATAAATATTGAAATAATTTACAGGAATATTGGAATATATATATATACATTTTGGAATTTTTTTTTTCCAAAAAAATTTTGTAATGGAAATTCCGTTACAAATGATATTTTTTCATTTTTCATAGAATTTGTAATGGAATTTCCGTAACAAATACATAAAAAAATTTTAACGAATTTTTCATTCTGTTAACTTTAACTTGAGAGTATTTGTAACGGATTTTTTTAACGGATTTAAGTATTTGTAACAGAAATTTTGTAACGGACCAAAGTTAACGAAAATTCTGTTAAAAATAGTATTTGTAACGGAAATTGCGTTAACTTTGCTCGTCTTAACTGTCTACTTTTTTTTGTAGTGATAATCCGGCCACCTATTTGGAATCTGCGTCACAGTCACTTCCAGCCAAAACACCACCATTGATCGAAATGACAATTGTGATCAACATTAATGCCACGAGAATGGAGTAGTTAGACATACCCATATTCTTCTAATCTTTTGCAATCGAAATGTTTTCTGATTTTGTTTTGTTTTGTGGATTATGATCTTTGTATGGAAAATGTCAATATATAATAGATTTTATTTTTGAAAATGGTTTAATTAACTATATAAAATGATGTAATTAGTAAGCTTTATTGATTATAAAACTTCATTATTATATCTTAAAAAGGTGTTTTTTTGAAAAAATAAATTAAGGTTGCATACACTAAACGTTAGGGTTTGATAAATAATGGAATTTTTTTGAAATATTTTAGCCAATCTTTATTAACTGCAATATTACACTAAATAATCAATATATGTAGATTTAAAATGTTGAGCTTGTTCTTAAAATTACTAAAATCTTAATCTATATTGGTTATGCATCGAAGAAAACATCGTTAGCAATATGTCACCCATTCTTTTACAGTTTTCTTGCTTCATTTTATCTGGGGGTGACGCCCCATTTCTTATGCATGTTATTATTTTTTTACCAACTATAGTCAAATTAGTCATCAAAATTTCTCAATATTAAGTTTATCGCAGACAGACGTTGTTGTATTAATACATTTTCCAACATCAAGTTAATTAGTAACAAAAGTGGTTGTATTAATTAAGATTTTTCACAAAAAACAGTTGATAATTATGATCAATTATAAAGTAAGTCGCAAACATGGTTGTATTAATTAGTAATTTCATTAAAAACATTTGGATAAACTTGATGATTGGACATAAAAGATTTATATCAGAAACAATAACGATTAATCATTAAATACGCACGTCGCAAACATGGTTGTAATAATATTTTCCCCAGAAACAATACGGTCAACCTAATGTTTGGCAATAATTTGAATGGCATGAGTTGAACTTGCATGGTAAAATAAATCTATTAATTAATTAATTAATTGTTTCTCTCTCAATTGTAAATATGTTCATGTCTTTGTTGCTTCAATCCTTTCATTTATTTTTAACAATTTTAAAATTTTCTAAATCAATCAATCAAACTCCTCCTCAATCCTTATCCTTCTTCATAATTTAATACATGCAATTAATCAAAAATAATTATTTGATATAGATCCTCTCCTCATAATCTACCATAAATACCATGGTTAATTGGATGATCCAAAGATCAGGC
Organism: Zostera marina; assembly: GCA_001185155.1. Taxonomy (NCBI): domain Eukaryota; kingdom Viridiplantae; phylum Streptophyta; class Magnoliopsida; order Alismatales; family Zosteraceae; genus Zostera; species Zostera marina. Next base: position 130,735 of record LFYR01000983.1, on the reverse strand, counting down.
TGCATTTACCAACAATGACTTCTGTGTTATATTTGAATTGTCTCGATACGAAACAAGTATTGTAATTGCAAACTTGTGATACATAAATTCATGAATCCTCTATCGATAACATTTAACAAGTCCTAAGATATATAAAGAAGCCAACCACGGTTACTGGAAGTGATTTGTGTGCGGCGGACGGTATTTCTTTTGGAAATTTGAAAATCTTTTGGAAGTTCTATTATGTAGGCGTTTAGGTAGATTTCCGTAGTATTTTGCAAGGTCCGAAGTCAATAATTCAGAGGTCGGCACGATGTGAAGCAGTCATAAAAGACATTGATGTCATCGCCAGAGAGGAAGATTTAAGTGACTCTGAAGAAGGGCTAGCGACGCTGTTGGATAATGATAAAACATTGACCCTCTTCGTGCAGAGATGATCGTGGATGCTTCTAGATGGAAGATTCTGTTCAATCCCAGTCGTCGGAGTGAAACAATGTGGAAGAGGGGAAAAGCTAGGGATCTGCACTAACTACCTTAACAATTCGTTAATACTGTAGCTAGGTAATTAGTTCAAATGTAAAATGTTATATATAATTAATCTCATAGTTTACATCACTTATATACAGTAATTACAAAATCAAAACTTAACTATTTCTTAACTAATCAAATATCTATTTAAAACGATTTTGGGACTTTTATCTAAACCAACCGAATACTGTATAATATTTATTGAATTCCCATAACAATTTATTTAAAACATTTGTGGTGAACACCCTGAGTTTATTTTCTCTTGGTGTTCTGTCCAAACGTTTATTCTGAAATTACAACTAAGTCCTAATCACACTTAGGATCTAATAATGTGATTAATTCCTTTAGAGGCAACGTTGAGACGATCGCCGAAGACGAGGGTTCAAGCAACTCTGGAGAAGGGGGCAGCAGCGACGATTCAAGATCGTTATTTCTGCTGGACCGTATCCTGTTAATGTCCCCAAACCAAGCCGGATTAGCCGAAGACCAGCTTGGATGGACGACTATGAAATGGGTTCGAATTGAGCTGGTTGAACCAGATTTCGATTTGGGAGAATTTATTAGTAGTCCCTGCTTTTTAATTAAATTCCATAAACAGCGTTTATTATAAATGCTGTAAGGATTTTTATTTTCAAGAGAATCATTGAATACAATCTTCATAAAATTTCACACCCTAACCATTCAATCCATAATCACTGCTACACTGTCGTCACCTCATTCCCATGTTATCGGAATGCCATCCTTCGAACCGTCGGATCGAGCTCTCTACTGGAACGAATAACATCGAATTTCCAAATAGTGCTAAGACTCGATATCAGGGATTGATCCCGGTGCTAGCTGCTTTGGATATCTGAAGTGAAAACTTCCAGTTCTAAAGCACCCTCGATTATCAGGTTAACTCTATTTTAATATTTAGTCTAAACTATGATCAAGGTCCATATCATTGGTGCTTTCAATATTTTGAACTCTCTAGCTTAAACAGGATGGCTACTTCTTTCACATTTGATTTAGCATCCCATCAGGACTTTGTGCAACCTCAAGACCTGCAAATGTCGAAAATAGGAAAAATTAAAACATCAGTAAATAACAACTTCTTGCAATTATGTAAGCAACTTTCAGATTTGGTCAATAATGGAATGAAAAAAAACCTCCAGATTCTTACATAACACTTGAGGCTGGATATGAAACAAAAAAATCAAATATAAAAGTGAAACGACACAAAAATTATTACCTATCAGTGGTAAACCTGGACAGTCCCTGTTATGCCCAAAGCATCCTAGATGATCCCAATTATACTCCTGCAAAACATGTCAAAGTGAGTATGTTGAGATTTGATGGGTAGCATTGGATTTTTACTGTAAGAAAAGACTTCATCTTCAATTAAATCCATGAAGAACATAAATTATTAATTGTCTTTTCATCTGGATGGATTGGCAAGAAAATGGTTCGCATGGATGGAAGCTAATAATATGTTTACTAATTGGGTTAATTTTGTGAATGCAGTGATCATAAAATTCATTACATTACGCTATCAACTACCTGGGGGAAAATTAAGCAAACTCTCTCAAGAGGAATAGAATATCAAAGCCAATTTGAAGAGATGTGCACTAGAGTATTGGGTCTTCCCGAACACTTTACTCTGAAAATGTACATTTCTGGATTGAAAGAAGATCTGCAATCTGAAGTATATATTATTGAGAAAGCCAGTAGACATTTATGAAGCAATTGAAATCTCAAACATGATTGTCAGCCAGAAAAGTGAACATAAAAACAATTATAAAACATATGAAGCCAAATAAGCATCTACGTATATGGTCACTCCCTGCAAAGAGTGATACTATTCAATCATACATACATACATACATACATACATACATACATACATCTACGTATGACGGTCTTTAGATGGCGTATTTCCGCCATCTAAACAACGTGATTATTACGTGACAATCTAAACAACTGGATTATTGATGGCGGAAATCCACCATCTAAAGACCGCCATACAAGGTCCTTTTTTTTATAGTGTTTTTAATGTAAGTATAAACGATTTTTTAGTATAAGTATAATATTTATTGGTTTTATTAAACTATTGCATGATAGGTATTCCTATGGGAGCATAGGACTCTATTCAGACCTTTTTCGCCAAGGAATTCAATCATATTCCAAAGATATGAGGGATGTTCGAAGAGGAGGGCGCGCACAATAGAATCTCTATGTAACGAAGAGGTATTGTTCATTGTCTAAGTCATATGAAATATAAAATAGAATTTCATATTATGCATTTTCAATGTAGGTAACAATGGAAGCTATGTCCTACAACGTGGAAAATGCTTCAACTAAGGTTAAGGGTCGATAGAAATTTGTAATCTTGTTATGTAATGATTCAAGTAGAATTTGTAATTTATTTCGTAAAAAACTTTGTTCTAGTACTAACTATGTAATGTTGTCAATGTAAATGTTGTTATGTGATAATAATCTGTACTTCTATTTTACGTACTTATATCCTTGAGAGCTAATATTGATCGTCGAGGGCTATTTTAAGAACTCGAATGATAATATTGGTCCTCGAGAAGTAATATTGGTCCTCGAGAGCTAATATTGGTTCTCGAGGATTATTCTCAGTTCTCGAGGACTATTTTCAGTCCTCGAGGTCTACTTTCAATAATTCAATTACTTCTCGAGAGCTCGAATTGGTCCTTCAATTGCATTTGGTTAATGATTTCATTCGTGTATGTGTACGTGAGGTAAATGCTTATAATATTTTCATATTTTTGAATAACAGGAAGATAAACAACTATATCAACCTACCTTATCTGGTTTCAAAAGAAAAAGACCCTTCTGGAATTGCATCATGAAGGTAGAATTTTTTGAACAGACCAGATGTAAAATAATATTATGATTTTATGAATATCAATTTTTCGTAAACAGCCGAATGATTTTAGAAGATGATGGATTCGAACGATATAACGAAGGTTAGTATTCTAGTATTAATTTAGTATAATAATTTTAAGCAGATACTTATTACAATATTAAAGTAGATGATTGGAACGAGGCCGAGATGTACGAGAACATCAAAATGAAGGGAAAAACAATGATAGATCCATCGTGCGAAATTATTAACATATCATCATCTACTGAATGTATAGATTATGGCTCTCTATCATTAGTAGAATATGGTAGCGTCGGCACATCCTGCTCTAGATCTAGAAGAATCGGGACCCCTCAGACTATAGAAAAAAACTTAGAGGACTTAATGATTTTAGCTTGTGATAAGTTAAGTGAACTCGATGTGGACGAGGTTAAGAGTATTACATCTGATTTGAAAGTGATGTCCATTGATGATAGCGACATCCCTTTGTCAATATTACCACTAAATTTCAATTTAATATGTAGTCCTTGCAGCTAGGACGTTAGTACTCCGATACCCATGACACGAAAAGAAATTTATGGCCGGGCCCACCAAAATACATGTATTCGGAAACAAATTTGATCATTAACATTAGGGACGACGACAAACTATATGATCAGTACTTGAATGATAGTTGTTACACAAAGATGAGTGTCTCAATGCCCGACGGCATATACTACAATGAAATGCAATTGAAGAAAGAGTATCACAAAAAAACAATGAGTGAGGCATTTCCTGAATTGGCCGAGACTTTAAGAAGAATGAGGGTTAAACAACCAAGTCCCCAGTTAAAATCTCCAGAGTACTGGGCATCAACTGTGGCCACTGTAGATCGAATTGAAGAGAGCATGGCCATAAGAAAAAAATATGCATCTGAAGATCTAGAAAATGTTGCACGTCGTATTAATTTCAGTCCAACTGCAAAACTCGTTTCACCTCAAATGCCGTCAATGATTCGTAGAGTGAAAGATAGGAGAGCAGAGGAGGTATAATAATTGTTTTTCCTAATATTAGTTTGATTATAACATAATATATTCTATCTTATTCAATGTCTATTGAAATGATTTAGGCTCTGGATAGAAAATTGAAAGAAATGGAAAGACAAACCGAAAGAGAAAAACCTAGATCATTCACAAAGAAATCAAAATCAACAAAAGAAATTATAGACAAACCTATGTGAGGACATTATATTTTTTCAGAAATTTGTATATTTGAAATATGTATTCATAACTAAATATTTTGCAGATTTGTTGGAAAAATATTCATACTAAATGTGAACCCGTTGATAAAATGCCGGGGCCAGGACGTCCTCGACATTAAACAACAGAAAGTTTATAGTTGTGCGGTAAGTAAAAATATCTACGTCATATGATTATTGACTATTAATTTGTCATGATGCTAACAATTTCTCATAATATAATGAAGATTGTAGATATATACACGTCAATTATTCATGCAAAGCTGGTCCAAAATGATCCGACACTATATTCGAAAATACAATTCTTCCGTAGTAGTATCTTTGATGACAAGGATCGACGATTAGTGATGAGATCACCTTACGAGGTCGACGAAATAAGGTTGAAAAATTTCGACGACGCTGTAATCTGTGCCATGAAGGGTAATTTTTATAAAAATGGTGTTCATATAATCATACCATTAAAGAGCAATGGACATTGGCATTTCTTGGCATGGAATAAGTCGATGAATACCTATTTTCATTATGATTCGAACTACAAATGCAAAGGAAATAAAAATTCAGAAGATGCGGGACATGCGGTACGTATTTTAGTACTTCTATTGCATTGCTTGAAATTTGATTTTCGACATATTATGTGACAGGTCGCATGATTGGCTTATTTCTTTAAAAAATTTATGGATGTAAAGGACGATGCAAAATGTATGAGTGCAGACCCCGCAAGAAACAAACGAGCCATTGGATGGGGGTCTATATATGATACACGGCATTGACTTATATGTCGACGAAATATTTGATAAGGTGGAACCGTTAGATCATGAAATTATTTTGGATTGGAAGAAAGCTATGAGTCAGAAGATTAGAGCTTCCATATACAAGACATGTATCGATAACATAACATATCTGTCTTGGTTTAATCATGAGAAATAGTTTTATAATTCGAACATTACATTGATTCTCTTGTAATAATTTTCACAATAAATTGATGTAGTCATGGTAAGATGAGGGCATGATTGAAGGCAATATGTCATTCAAATGGCATACATCATTAAAAGAGTAGTGTGCACTGAGGTTGAAGTAGATATAATACGTCATTTAAGTAGTTGTGTGTACTGAGGTTGAAGTATGTGTAATACGTCGTTTGTCATGAAAAAAATACGAAATTATGAAACAAAGAAACACATAGTGGGCAAATACAATCAGAGAAAGATAAGAAAATTGACATAAAATCCATACATTTCATGATAAAAAAAGGAAAAACTAGGGTTGAACAATAGTTGTACACTTCGTAGAATAATGTCCGGGCATTTTACACTTTTTGCAAACTCTCTTTTTTGATACCATAATCTCCGTATGACTTTTAAATCTCGGATCAGCTTTACTAGGCCGACGGACATTCTTCCCACTACCCTTCGTCTTCGCTTTTTTCGGATTAGATACAATTGGGTGGGAATTATCTAAATCATCGAATCTGGTAATTGATCCCGTATTCGATTTTACAATCTTCAGAATGTCATTTTCCTGTTGAAATTGTGATATGCATTCAGTCAATGCTAAAATGAGTTTTGTCTTCACATAATCACTTCGAAAAGATATTTCAGAGCATCTTGAAAAAATCTGATTCAACTGTAATGACGGACTTGAAATTTGTAATGTAGATTTTTTTTTCGCCGATCGAAACCACCAATCACAAATGAGACTGGTAGGCAAATGCGTAATCGCCATAAATGTAAACAAACATATTATATGGCGACATGGTATATTCCTCGACAAAAACAATTGACAAGAACATTTGGGTTCATCAATTCCTTTGGAGATGTCAATCCTTGAGGACAATAGTTAGGTGTAAATGCCGACTGATTGATAATTAGAATGATCCTAAAAAAAGAAAATGAGGTAAAAAAATATTAAAGTGAAGACTAAAAACATGAGTTCAAGATGTAGGGTTATGTAGTCTTAAAATTGGCTTGATGTAGTACATAAGACTTTGTTGGACCTGATGGTTATATAGTTAGAAGGAATGTGATGTATATACATTTAGTAAAGATGCCTCTACTTTAAAATTGGTGATCAGCATTGGAGGTGCATCTAAATCTCTGTAATCTAGTTCTTCTTGTTTATTCTTTTGTCTTCTGCAAACAGTTTCAATGCACCCAATAAATTCACATAAAGTGAAATATTTATGTACCTTTGACTTTGATAAAGAATTCATCTCCTCACTACGTTGCGTGAGGTAGGTCTTGAGGAGGTAGGTCTTGACGAACATCTTCTTCATCATCAGAAAGAATGATGATAAGAGGAGCAGCCATATTCAACAAAGAAGAAGAAAGAGGATGAGATGAAACATGAGGATATCGGAGACTGGATTACCATATTTATATAGACGATGACGTGCAAAGGTAAATGCAAAACGCAGTGAGTCTGCGAGTAGGAAGTGACATGCAGACCTATTGACATTTTGGGGAAGACATCCCGGACATATGCCAGGCATGGTGATTGACAACCGGCAGACTTTAAAAAAAATTGAAATGAAGATAGAAGAACAAACCTTAGAGATGACGATGGAAGAAGAAAGAGAGCAAAAAACATGGATAAGAATGTGTTACAACGCCGGTGAACTCAAAGGAGGCGGTCAGAGACCTAACGGAGACCTTGGACTTGAACGACGAAGTAGCCAAAGAAGAAACTGTTGAAGAAGCAGCGACGATAGAGCCAGGAGTTGCCGAGGAGCAAAAGAGAGAATTAGGTGGCGGACGGCCCCGGGAGAAGCGAGCCACGCGGGCGCCAGCGTGGACTACCAGCTTTGATTTGAGTAGGTAAGTTAGTTAAGGATGATTTTGCAGGAAGGACCTTATCTTTAGTTTAATTCCGTTAGTTTTGAAACTTGTTTTTAATTTGGATTATTTTCATTCAGCACCCTATGTAATTCCTCTATAAAAGGGCACCATATGTATTTTACATTTTATCGAATGAAATACTAAAAAAATTCCCTTAAACATTCCACTTCATTTCCGTAACCGCCACATCGCCCGACCGTTCCGGTCATCGTCGATCCCCTCCATCTCCGTCTCGACTCCTTCAATCTAGTTGCTCCGCATCGTCGTTCTATCCTCTCCGCTCTAGACTTCACCTCTGCTGCTCAGAGAATCCAATCGAGAGGAAATACGATCTTTTGATCATGCTTCATCTCTTTTCTAGATCGGCTTCCCGATCTCTGAATCGGGGACTGTGGTTGATCGCCCAGGTCAAATCCATCTTGAACAGAGACTCCTGCGATTTCTTGATACCGGCTTGATACCGTATCAACTGGTGCTTTCAACATTTTGTTTACTCATTTTTCAGGAAAATGACAACCGCTCCACAAAGCTTGCCGGAGGGCATGGAAGCGACTGTCAAGAGACTTCAGACGTTTCAGATGTCCCAGACCAATGAACTGTCCGAACTGAGGAAGTCATTGAACCACATTGTGCTGGAACTAGGGAAGCAAATCTCTGATTTAACCTCTATTATCACTAACAAGAAATCAGATCTGCAAAATAAACAGACAGGGGAGACATCGTATGAACAAATAAATATGAACAGTTACTAGGAAGAAGTTATTGCTCCTGTTGATCCAGAGCGACCTGCATATGCTGTGAGTATGTATGGTAATGCATATACCCCATCTAAACACATTAAGTTTGATATGTCTAAATTTAGTGGGAAAGACCCTGAGGCCTGGATCTTTATGGCTCGGAGGTTTTTCATTTTTCATAACACCCCGGAGGACCAGAAGTTGATTATTTCATCATTCAACATGGTTGATGTGGCTCTGAAGTGGTTTTTGTGGATGGAATCCAGCAACTACTTAACCACTTGGCCTGCTTTTGTCAAGTCACTACTAAAAAAATTCAATCCTACCACTTACACAATCCCTGGAGGCAGATTAAGTAAGATATCGCAGATTACTACAGTGGCTGAATTCGTGACAAGGTTTGAAGACTATTCTTCAAAAGTGGTTGGAATACCTGATTGGCTCCTGTTGGAAATGTTTATCTCGGGTTTGAAGAATGAGTATCTAACAGAGGTAGTTAAAGCTAAGCTTACCGATATTCAAGAGGCTATGGAATTGGCGGTGCACCTAGAAAACCAAGGTTCATCTACTGTTAGCTACAAGTCTGGTGGGTATAGACCAAGTCCAGGAAGATCCTTCATTGGAAAAACTTCTGGAAATAACAATTTTGGCAGCAATTTTGCAATGAATAATCAGCCTGCTGCAATGAATAAAACCACCAATGCTCCTGTTTTTAAGAGACTATCTCCTGTTGAGAGAAGGGAGAGAACTATCAAGGGTCTCTGTTTTAATTGTGATGAGAGGTTTGCACCAGGCCACAAGTGTAAGGGCAGGTTGTTCAGATTATCAGCAGATGACAACACACTATGGGAGTTGGAAGGTGATGATACTGAGATAGAAGGCATAAATGAAGAGGAACATAGTATAATAGAAGGAGAGGTAGATACTGAAATCAGTTTACAAGCATACCAAGGCAAACTGGGGGTCAGAACCATCAGGCTTGATGGATTCATAAAAAACTAAGCTGTAAGTGTGTTGGTGGATCCAGGGTCAACTCACAACTTCATGCAAGTTGATGTAGCTACAAGACTGCAGATGATAGTACATGCAATCAACCCATTCAGAGTTTCTACTGGCAGTGGAGACAAACTATTGTGTGACAAAGTGTGTAAGCAGGTTCAGATCAAGATTCAAGGGGTAATAATTACTATTGATTTATTCTTATTACCTATGGCAGGGTCCAATATAGTCATCGGTACCCAATGGCTCAAGGAATTGGGGGATGTAGTTTCCAATTACAAGGAGTTGTGTATGAAGTTTGAATGGGAAGGTAAAAGGGTAATTTGGAAAGGTATATCTTGGCTGAATAGTGACCCACTAACAAATGGGCAGATGACCCCATTATGGCACCCTTCAATAGGGCACCATAATGAGGTGGGCCCCACTCCATTGAATGGAAACGCCTCTAGGACCCTATAAAAGGGGTCCTAGGGGTGTCCTCCATCCAGATCTGATCCTCTTAACTCACACTCCACACTAGAGCAACCAAGGAGCCCGAATCGCCTACTCCCACGTGAGTCACCGATTCCCCTCCTCTTCTGCAGGTGTTTGATGTAGAGCGCGCGTCGTGGACTCCACAGCCTCCGGCTCATCTCGCCACCCCGTGAGCCCACTGGTAGCAGATTCCGTGCTTCATCAGCACCTCAGTTGCTGATCATATTAAGCATCTGGAGCTCATTTTCGAATTGATGAAAGAAAATCAGTTGCTTACAAAAAAATCTAAATGTTGCTTTGGCCAAGAAACCATAGGATTTTTGGGTCATATTATTAGTAAAGAAGGTGTAAATCCTGACCCCACAAAGATTTCAGCCATGCTGGAATGGTCTGCTCCAAAAAATCTGAAACAGCTAAGAGGGTTTTTGGGCCTTACAGGTTATTACAGGAAATTTATCAAGGGATATGCTCAAATAGCTTCTGCCATGACTGATCTATTAAAGAAGGATTCCTTCTCCTGGTCTGAATTGGCTACTCTAAGTTTTAACAGATTAAAAGAGGCCATGACTAAGGCTCCGGTGCTCAAAATTCCTGATTTTGATAAATTGTTTGTTGTAGAAACTGATGCATGCAACACAGGTATTGGAGCTGTTCTGCAACAGGAAGAGCATCCTATAGCTTTCTACAGTAAAAAGATAGGAGGAAGGTTGGCTTCAGCTTCTATATACATCAAGGAGATGTTTGCAATTACCCAAGCAGTGGGTAAGTGGAGGCATTACTTACTTGGGAGCCATTTTGTGATCAAAACTGATCACAGAAGTTTGAAAAACTTGCTAACACAGGTAATTCAAACTCTAAAACAACAAGTTTTTCTGTGTAAATTTCTTGGTTATGACTTCACTATTCTCTATAAACCCGCGAAGGATAACAAGGTGGCAGATGCCCTATCTAGGTGCCATGAAGAAGTGGAGATTATATTCAATAATAAAGCTGATAATCAGAAGGGATCCTTATTAGCCCTATCAGCTTCTATGTGCTCATTAGTAGATGAGATGAGGAGGGAGAATGAACAGTCCCCGGAGACACAAAATCTGATTCATAACATCAACTCAAATTCCAGCAAAACTCATAATTTTATTGTGGGACAGGGGCTGGTGTTTTACAAGGGGAAGTATTATCTAAAAAAAAATTCCGAGATAATTCAAAAGCTCTTAAAGGAATTCCATGATTCACCCTTGGGAGGACACTCGGGAATAGAAAGAACCATCAGAAGGATTTCAATTCAGTTTTGGTGGCAAGGTATGTCTAATGACATCAGAAATTATGTTAAAAAATGCTTGGTTTGCCAACAGATGAAGCCCCTTAATCAGAAGGCATATGGGCTGTTAATGCCACTTCCCATTCCCCCTTCAGTGTGGCATGACTTATCTGTGGATTTTATCACTAATCTTCCCAAAGTTCAAGGTAAAACAGTCATAGTTGTAGTAGTGGACAGACTGTCAAAATCATGCCATTTGGGAGCACTTCCAACAAGTTACACAGCCTCCATGGTGGCAGAGTTCTTTGTAAAAGAAGTAGTTAGACTGCATGGCTACCCTAATTCCATAGTTTCTGATCGAGACAGAGTATTTCTCTCCAAATTTTGGAAAGAGTTGAATAAACTCAGTGGGACAACTCTAAACTTTTCTACTGCCTACCACCCTCAGAGTGACGGCCAAACTGAGGTGGTCAACAGAAGCATCGAGATGTATCTGAGATCACTAGCACATGAAGATCCCAAGAAATGGCTATCCCTACTCCCTTGGGCAGAGTTCTGGTTTAATACTAACTATAACGTTTCTGTGGGACAAACACCATTCCAAATACTATATGGGAAGGAGGCCCCTATATTACCAAGTTATGTTGAAGGAAGTTCGGCCATAGATGCAGTGGATAGAGAACTGAATGATAGAGAATTGGCCTTGGAAGTGGCGAAAAACAACTTGATCAAGGCACAAAAAAGAATGAAATCAAATGCTGATAAAAACAGGAAAGAAATACAATTCAATGTGGGTGATTGGGTTTTGGTTAAACTCAAAAGATACAGGCAAAATTTAGTAGCAATACGATTCCATAACAAGCTAAACAAGCGATACTTTGGCCCATACAAAATTAAAGAAAAGATTAGCAGGGTTGCTTACAGATTATCTCTGCCTACAGGAAGCAGGATCCATGACTCGTTCCACATCTCCTTGTTGAAGAAGTTCGTGGGTAACCCACCTGAAGAGAAGGAGTTGACACCTATAATTGCAGTAAAGAATGAGACAGTATTAATTCCATTGGCCATTGTTGATTACAGGGTTATTTACCGCAAGGAAAATCAAGTTGCACAGGCACTGGTTCAGTGGTGCGGGGAACCGGTCGAGGATTCATCGTGAGAGGACGTCGAGGTGCTGCGCAAGCACTTTCCCTCTATACACCTTAAGAACAAGGTGGTTCTTCGAGAGGGGTATCATGTTACAACGCCGGTGAACTCAAAGGAGGCGGTCAGAGACCTAACGGAGACCTTGGACTTGAACGACGAAGTAGCCGAAGAAGAAACTGTTGAAGAAGCAGCGACGATGGAGCCAGGAGTCGCCGAGGAGCAAAAGAGGGAATTAGGTCGCGGACGGCCCTGGGAGAAGCGAGCCACACGGGCGCCAGCGTGGACTACCAGCTTTGATTTGAGTAGGTAAGTTAGTTAAGGGTGATTTTGCAGGAAGGACCTTATCTTTAGTTTAAATCCGTTAGTTTTGAAACTTGTTTTTAATTTGGATTATTTTCATTCAGCACCCTATGTAATTCCCCTATAAAAGGGCACCATATGTATTTTACATTTTATCGAATGAAATACTAAAAAAATTCCCTTAAACATTCCACTTCATTTCCGTAACCGCCGCATCGCCCGACCGTTCCGGTCATCGTCGATCCCCTCCATCTCCGTCTCGACTCCTTCAATCCAGTTGCTCCGCATCGTCGTCCTATCCTCTCCGCTCTAGACTTCACCTCTGCTGCTTAGAGAATCCAATCGAGAGGAAATACGATATTTTGATCACGCTTCGTCTCTTTTCTAGATCGGCTTCCCGATCTCTGAATCGGGGACTGTGGTTGATTGCCCAGGTCAAATCCATCTTGAACAGAGACTCCTCCGATTTCTTGATACCGGCTTGATACCGTATCAGAATGAGGAAATGGAAGATAAATAGAGGTATAAGAAAGACATTTAGAAGAATATCTGACGTGCACAGTGAATTGGAGTGATGTGGGACGTGAAGAAAAGTTGACGTTTGATGGGCCGTACGGAAGGTTTTATTGCAAGGTCACTTCGTGCATTAATGAGGCAAAAAAAACACATTTTAATTAATGAAATTACTGTTTTACACTATTTAATTTAACTTTTAAACAACGTATTACACATAAAATAAAACGGTGCAACTAGTAATTAGGAAAACAATCTCGAGATCTGGATTTTCCGTCGTGCGAAAATAATAGGCACCGTCGTGAACAAGCCGTCAGATATCAAACGAAGGGCTGGGATGAAGGACGGCGCATATATCACATTTAGTGATATTGCACCTGATATTTTGCCTATTTAAATAATTTGATCAAATATTTTTTAAAATCTTAAATAAGATAAAATATCAAATAATTTATATTCAAAGACTCAAAAGTGAAAATGGATCCGACGACTACGGTGAGGAAAGAGAAGATGAAAACGGAAGAGAAGAAAGAAATAATAAAATATTAGGGTTAGATTTTTGAAAAAGAGGAATATTTTATTAAATGTGTATATTAAATTTTTATAAAATGTTTTATATAAAATAAAATTCTATTTATATTTCAAGGTTTTTTATAAAAAAATTCGGGTTTCGGTTAAGTCGTGTTTGGTTTGGGACTTACCCGACCCAAAAAAATCTCGGTTTAAAAAAACTCAGATTAAGGTCCTTCATATCGGGGTTCATGATCGAAAGGATCCACCCAGACCAGATGTGATCTGGTTTGTGATTGACCCGACCTACGCCAGCTCCTAATACTAGTTTCAATGATAAATCCGAGGATTTAATTAATTAAATCTCATATTAATTTTAATATTTTTTTTTTGTTTGATAATGAGGGTACCTCTCTATAGATGTAGAGTTGTCAACCTCCGGATGATATACCAGAGCCACATAATATATTATCGGGAAAATTTAAGTGAAAATATACAAAGTAAGATTCGAACCCTGGACCTCACTTTGTAATTTTAATTTTAATAATGATGCACTATTAGGGGTGTAAATGGGTCGGTTAACCCCATTAAGTATTTTGGACCTGAAGGTATGGGTATGGTACCATCTCAGCCAGACCCGATTGGACACAGACTCATATTGGTAATCAAATAATAAATATATTATTATTTATTATATTAAATTATATATAAATAATAAGAACTAAAAATTATAAATTTTAAGGGTTTAATACAAATCTGAAATCTCTATAATAAATAATAATTTAATATTCTTTTATAACTTAAATAACTTGTATTATTTAAATTATAATTAATCTTTTTTTATATGTTTTTTATATTATTTTATTAATTTTTGTGTACTAATTTATAGGTTTAAAGTCATTATTGGACTCCGAACCGACCCATACCTAGATTTTTTCATGGGTGAGCAGAACTAGTTCATGAGTGAATCTGGAATGTAAACACCAAGATCACGATGAAGTGAGCTAAAGCAACTAGATTCGGTCCGAGGTATAAACAAGAGCCTGAGGTCGAGCGACGGTCATCTGAGTCACCAACCCATTCGGAGTCCACAAAAGGTCAGAAGCATAAGCCAAGATTCTTCGTGTCCTAGCCTTGACATATCGAAGTATGCGATTAACCGCCTTCATGTGATTATCAACTGGTTTATAGATAAATCGATACACATGGTTCATCAAGAAGGCAATATCAAATTGCTAGAGTGACATAATAAAGCGCGCCCATCAAGCTTTTGTAAGTCATAGCATCTGTCTGAGAAGAGTTATAGACAATGGATAATTGACGACTACTAAGCGCAGTTCAGGAGTCGACTGTAGAATCTTAATTGCTGATTGATATTATGTTTAATTAATCATATTTAATTTATACTAATCACACACTTAATTCATAGGGTGAAGCTAATCATGATTAGGCTTTAATTAAACCTTAAAATTATAAGTGATGGGCATTCCACGTCATTGTGTAACAAACTAATTAGGATAACTAACTAACTAACTAAATAACTAACTACTAGTACTATAAATACAATACATGTAAACACATTCAAATCAATTCAATTCCAATCTGAGTATTAATCATATTAATCTCATATGGTATCAGATGTTAGGTAGTTGGAGATAGGAACAGAATTTGTTGTTTCTACAACTCCGATGACAAATCTGACGTCGACTTCATCCGCTGCTAATGGTCCGGAGGGCCAATCAAGGTCATCACTAAGCCGATCAGATGTGCTCTCCTGGAGAAGAACAACTATTTTTCATGGGAGGCGCAATTTTCCGCAATGTTGCGGGGTTTCGATCTAATGGGATACGTTCGGGGAGAGGCGAGCTAGTCACACCGGAAGCGATCCAGCAAGATCAATTGATCTTGAGCTGGATCCTAACAGGAATTTCCACTTCCATTGTTCTGCTGATCGCCAGATACAAAACGTCTGCCGGAGCATGGTTATGTCTGCAGCGCTTGTATGCGTCAGGAACGCAGATGCGCCAACTCCATCTCCACCTTCAGCTGCAGTCGATTCGAAAAGGGGGAATGCCGATGGAAGAATATATTTCAAAAATCGCGATTCTGAGGGACGCACTGGCTGCTACGAGAGAGAAATTAAAAGAATCGGAGGTCATCTTGAGCACGCTGCAGGGGCTTAACGACGAATACGAGGCATTTGTAACCTCCGTTACAACAAGATGGGATCCGGATCTCACTTTTTCAGAACTTGGGGAACTTTTGATGGACCAAGAACTCCGCATCTCGGCGATAAATTCCGCAGCTCGAACGGAATCCGGTGAACTGAATGTCGTCACAGAAAAGAATCGCGAGAAATCAGATATGAAGACCGACTCCAGTTCACGTTACAACGTACGCTGCTAGATTTGTTCGCAGAAAGGGAACGGGGCAATCGATTGCTACAATCGAATAAATCTAACAAGGTTTCCTCCCAATCACTCTAGAACATTGTCTCCGAGCGGACCAAATGGGGGAAAAGAGGCTCAGTGAATTCAATCGGGTTCGATTCTTCAGATACTATGACAATGTGGTACCCTGACTCAGGTGCCACATCTCACATTACAAACTCGGGTAATAATATTCAACAATCTTGCCCCTATACAAGTAAAGATAAACTTTTTACTGCTGATGGAACGCCTCTGCCAATTACTAATTCTGGAAAGACTATTGCTAAGTTTAATGAATTATCGTGCATCCTTAAAGATCTATTACTCGTTCCCACAACCACTAGAAATTTAATATCAGTTAATCGTTTATGCTGTGATAACAATGTGTCTGTTTCATTTGACTCATAGAAAGTCCAAATTCTGGATTTGGCTACTAAGAAGGTAATACTGGAAGGTGGAGTCCGGGGAGGATTATATGAACTGCCAATGCGGACGAATAAAAGCAGAGGAGTGATAAATCTATGTGAAAAAGTTGAACATTTCCGGTGGCACTGCCGTCTTGGGCATTTAAATTCCAAATATATGTCAATTCTTGAGAAAAATGGAATAATAAATTCAAATTCTATATGTATGATTGATTGTGTATCTTGTAAACTCGGAAAGTCACACGCACATCCTCATCCTTTCAGAAAAACGATTTGTTAGCCAATGGAACTTATCTTCTCAGATATATGGGGACCAGCCCCCGTAACGTCAATCGAAGGCTACAACTACTATGTAAATTTTATAGATGCTAGCAGCGGTTACAACTGGGTATTCCCGATGAGAAGAAAGTCTGAGATTTATTCCGTGTTTGAGAAATTCAAATGTTGGGCCGAACGACAAAGTGGCAAAAGAATCCTTGCACTTCAAACTGACAACGCAAAAGAGTATATAAAACTCGGAGAACGCTTGGCAAATTTGGGAATTTCACATAGATTATCGGCACCGTACTCCCATTAACAAATGGGAATGGTAGAACGCCGGCATCGTCACATTATCGATATTACCACTACAAGAAAACTGGGCTACGCCCACGGTATTAGCCACGGCCAGCAGAAGCCGTGGCTAATTTCTAAAAATTAGCCACGGCTTTGGCTAAGCCCGTGGCTAATCTTTATATTTAGCCACGGCTAATCCCGTGTCTAGTTTTCCCGGCAAAATTTCCCTCCAATTTTCCACTGAAATTTGGCCACGGATTTAGGAGCCGTGGCTAATTTAGTGACAAATAAATTAGCCACTGATATTAGCCACGGCATTTAGACCTGGCTAATAATGATAATAGGGTTAGGGTTAATGTAAATGTAAATAATTAGGGTTAGGGTTAATGTAAATGTAAATAATTAGGGTTAGGGTAGGGTTAGGATTAGGATTAATAGAAATTAACAAAAATTAGTAAAAATAAGTATATATACATATTTAAATAGTGTTAGGGTTAGAAATTAGGGTTAAAAGTAAGAGTTAGAAGTAGAAGTTAGGGTTAGAAGAAGTTAGATTATAGTTTTTTAGATATTATAAAATATAAAAAATTTAAAGTTAGATTATAATTAGATAATTATAGAATTTTAAATTATAAAAATTATAAATTGAAATTATTTTAGATATTTTAAATTTTAAAGTTAAAAAATAAATTTAAAGAAGGTATTTTAATTTTTAATGTTACAAATTCAAGTATTATAAAAGTTATTTTAAATTATAAATCTTAAAAAGTAAAAAATCAACAACTAATGATTTTTTTAAAATTATAATTTTTTTTTTAAAATAACAATTTCTAATATGAACTTAGTAGGTCAGGGTTAGTCTAATTTAATAAATTCTAAAATTCAATTTAATAAATTAAATATTTTAAAAGTTATAAAATAAGTTATTTTAAATTAAAAAAAATAAAAGAAGTTATAAGTTAAAGTTATTTTAGATATTTTAAATTTTAAAGTGAAAAATAAAATTAAAAAAAGTTATTTGAAGTTATCAATTCAATTATAAAAGTTATTTTAAATTATAAATCCTAAAAAGTTAAAAATTAAATATCAATTTCTAATATTATAAATTATAAATTTCTAATATTATAAATTATAAATTTCTAATATTATAAATTTGAAGTGATTTTTTAAAAATTATAAAAAATATCAATTTCTAATATTAACTTTTAAATTTTAATAAATTTTAAATTTGAAAATTCATTTATAAATTAACTTTATTTTTAGGTTATATATTATAAATTAAGTTAAATAAAACCTAGATTAAAATAAACCAAAACATTGAAATAAAACCAAAACCCCTAAATTTCCCCAAATCCTATTTCCCGTTTCTCATTTCCCCAAATCCTATTTCCGACGATTCCAACCTCCCGACGATTCCAACCTCTCAGGTGAGCACGAACGGTGATTGTCAACTTCTGTCCGGTCTCTGTCCGGTCTCCGCAAGCGGTAATCAGGTATGCAAAATTAGAAACTGCGGTAAGCGGTAATCCGGTCTCGAATTGTTGATTAGAAACTGCAAAATTAGAAACTTTTACATTTGATTAATGATTTAAATGATTGACAAACTCAATGCAGATCTGTTCTTTGTTTTTAAACTCAATGCCTATATCTCTTTCAGAAGTAACTTTCTGGTACATTAGAGCAAGTTCTAGTAATTCATTTTCTGGCCTTATATCGTTTTTTTTACTTTACGTTTTGTTTCTGATAAATCCTATAGTAACTAAACAATGTGATGGTCAATGTTCATTAAACTGTTGGAAGAAAATGCTTAATTACTAAGGAAGAAAATGCTTAAAAATTAAAGTGTTTAACATATCCATAATGCAATGTTTAAAGGAGAATCAAGTTATCAAACTGTATATCTGTGATTTTACATGGTGAATTGGTGATGCAGCAAGATTCAA
Source organism: Zostera marina (assembly GCA_001185155.1). Lineage (NCBI taxonomy): Eukaryota > Viridiplantae > Streptophyta > Magnoliopsida > Alismatales > Zosteraceae > Zostera > Zostera marina. Next base: position 111,999 of record LFYR01000983.1, on the reverse strand, counting down.
TATTTAACAATGGAAAAATTTGTTGCAGCCTAGATACATGGTTAATACATTAAGAAATAAAAATTTAGGAAAAAACGAAAATATGGAACAAGAAATATTTATGCAAGAATACATGTAAAAATATGATTTAAAACTAGACGATCCATTGATGATGAACAATGAGACAATTTAGCTGAGTTCTATTTATCCCCTATTTGATCGTGTAGATATTTTACTGAGTTTTTGTTGTTGAGACAGATCATTTAAATTTAGCTCGTTCTGTTTTCCTTTCAGTAATGATTCATGTCTCTAGCTGCAACTTTATCTATAACTTCATAATTAGTTGAGCTCTCCATTTCAAAATAATATATGAATCGAAATGATTGAAGATTGAATGGTAAATGAGATTAGTGATTACATCATTACATATATGTACTTGTTTTAGTTTGTATTTGATTACTGTTTGCAGGTAATTAGTTATGTAATATGCAATTCATCTTTTTTCATCGAATTAAGAACCATGTATCCTGCAGAATACATTCAAGTTGAATCCTTTTGAGCATCTAAATTTCTCTTACACAAGCACAAGAAGCTTTTGGAGGTATTATACTATCATATAGGATTTTATTTATGCAAAAAAAATACTGAATATGTCGGGACTAGGTGACTAGAAATTAAGTTAAGTCGTGAAACCCTGTAATTGGGAATGAAAGAGGTTCTGACTGGATAATTGAGAAGTGTAATTCCAAATCCTCAAAACTAGAATCTGTGTTTTGTTTTCTATCAAAGTTGGATGGGCTTTTGAAAAAAAGGAACAATGGTTACCCAATTCCTCTCATTTTAGACAGTTTACTGCATGGTTTCCCATTATTTCCTGAAATTTCCAGTGCTATTCTTGTTTCATGTGCTCTTAATGTCCAGGTCATAGTCTCTGTTTTGCATAGTTTGCTTAAATTCAAAAGTGTAGATCATTCAAAGGAAGTTGTTTTCAAATTCTTTTTTGGTGCTTCCAGTGTTTCTGAAGCTGAAATTCTCTTCGATAACCAACATGTGGATCTATTAGTCATTATCAATGCTTTAGATAGATGCCCATCTGAAGCTGTTAATACTAAGATTCTGAACTTCTTTGTTGATCTACTTTCTGGTGATTTTTCTTGTCCTACTTTTAATGAAAAATTACTTAGAAAATTCATTTCATTTGATTTGATATGTTTATCAAAGTGGCTTGAATTCAGACTCTTGGGGAGAAGCACTAAGGATGAATCAGGAAATGTTACCACTAAAAGGGTTTCCCCTTTCCTTAGAGATTAAAAATACTTAACAGTACGAACTTTAAAGATTAAAGAATAGAAATATACTAGATTCCAGTAATAGACCTATACTAGATTCCATTATCACTTATGTAGTTATGTTTGTATTACACGACAATAAAAAAATGATTATTATATGATGTAATTGTGTTATGTTAACTTCTTTGTTTAGAAATAATTATTTATAAATAAATATGATGTAGCTCATTAATCATATTGATAATGGCAGCATTGGCAAAGGCCCAGCAGTTGCTACTTGATCCGCAAGAAAGAGAATATCTTCTTAATCAAATCAAATCTGCAAAAGGTGAGATAAGGATATTTTCTTTGCGCCTATTTTTCCCCATTTAATGATAGGGAAGACTTACGTCAGAGACGATTGAGGTAATTAGCATTTATATATAAATCAATATTCATATTTTCTTTGTAATTTCAATTTTTTTTTACATTAGGGTCAGTCGAGCCAAGGACACAACACCATAATCATGCCTATTACAAGAGATTCAAATGTCGAAAATATTGGCAAGAGTCCGAGTAAAAGTCTGAGTAAAAGTCCGAGTAAAAGTGCGACGAATAGCGTGACAAACACCAACAAATAGGTTCCTCTTCTTTTATCTTTTGGTTTAGTTTTGAATAACATGAATTGTATGAATGGTATGTTTTGTTGCTTATTAATTGAATGGTACGTTTTGGAATGGAATGATATGTTTTATTGGTTATTGAATGTTTTGGAATGGTATGTTTGGTTATAGGTATGGAATATAAATGTAATGAATGTTTTGGATAATTTTGAGGGATATTTGTGTATGAATGGAATGTGTATGAATGGAATATGAATGTAAATATATGTTTCATTGATTTTTTCAGGTTATATGAATGTGTAAGACCTTCAATAGGCGTCTTCTAAAATGTAAATATTTCCTATAATTATTTTAGAAATTAGCCACGGCCTTTTGGCATTTAGCCACGGATTTTGACCGTGGCCCTTCACTTTCAACTCTGTTTCAAGGATTTAACCACGGCCAGTTAAGGATTAGCCACGGATTTTGGCCGTGGCCCTTCACTTTCCACTATGTTTCAAGGATTTAGCCACGGCCCGTTAAGGATTAGCCACGGATTTTGGCCGTGGCCCTTCACTTTCTACTCTGTTTCAAGGATTTAGCCACGGCCAGTTAAGGATTAGCCACGGCCAAAATCCGTGGCTAAATAAAATTAGCCACTGAATTATGCCGTGGCTAATTTTTTTAACATTAGCCACTGAATTATGCCGTGGCTAATTTTTTAACATTAGCCACGGATTTTGGCCGTGGCTAAAATAAATGGCCGTGGCTAATATTTAGCCACGGAAAACCATTTCCGTGGCCAAAAAACAGCAGCCACCAGACTTACAGCCACGGCAGCTCCCGTGGCTAATTCCCGTGGCTAAATCAATTTAGCCACGGATTTTGCCATTTAGCCAGTGAACTTGGCCGTGGCTGTTTCCCTGTTTTCTTGTAGTGTACGGTAACAATGTTACGACATTCAAGGTTACCAAATGAATTTTGGGACTTCGGGGTACTCACGGCAAGTTACCTCTATAACCGAAATCTCTCACCATTGCTAAACGGAAAATCGCCAATGGAAATTTTGTTTAAAAGAAAACCGGAGTACAAACAGTTTAAAGTGTTCGGATGTGCATGCTACTCATGTCTTCGACCGTATCGCGGAAATAAATTAGACGCAAAATCTGCGGCATGCATCTTTGTGGGATATTCAATGTCACAAAACTTCTATTTGTGCCTAGAACCGACGAGCCAAAGAGTGTATGCGTCAAGGGACGTCGATTTTAACGAGGAGGAATTCTTAATAAATATAAAATACTACGGGGACTCAAAAGAAAATTCTGATAAAATTGGGTATCAAAAGAATCCGATTGCAACAACTGATTTAGGGATAATAACATATAACCCCCAACCCAAGCAACCGGATCCAGAGGCCCGAGTAACGAGTTAGGGAACCCGGACAACTCAAATGATACACCAAATAATTCAATTGAACTCGGAAGTCCAAATAACGATTCGGCCAATTCAAATAGACTCGAAAGTCCGACAAATGATTTGGGGAATCCGAAGGACGTAGACACTGGAAATCGAATCAACACCTCGCCGGAACAACAAATTATACCGGGAGCTTCCAAACCAGCGATTATCCGGACGATCGCAGATCACTTTGATAACAATTCGGAGAAATCGACATATGCGCAGTCCGACTCCGACGAAGAATCGGAAGAAATACCAGAGAAACGAACTTCCACCATTGTGACAAGAGCCGCGGCCGGTATTCACAAACCCAATTCAAGGTGTGCGCTCGTCGTAGCCCCAACAGAAATACCAATCCCGAAATCTGCGAAATATGCTCTCACAATCCTGGAATGGAAAGAAGCAATGTCAGTCGAATTTCGCGCACTTGAACAAAACAAAACGTGGACACTGGTTCCAAAAGATGCAGGGGATAACGTGATAAATACAAAATGGGTCTACAAGGTCAAGATTAACGAAGATGGATCGGTTGAACGGTTGAAAGCAAGATTAGTTGCTAACGGAATGAGACAAATCCAAGGCACTGACTATGAAGACACATTCAGTCCAGTTATCCGACCACTGTCAATCCGACTAGTCCTTCTAGTTGCAGTATCAAAAGGGTAGGCAATGCATCAATTGGATATTTCAAATGCATTTCTTCATGGAGAATTGAAGGAAAGGATTGTTGTATCGCAGCCATTTGGGTTCATAGACATGAAAAATCCAGATTACGTATGTCGTCTTCACCGATCATTATGTGGGCTAAAACAATCACCCAAATGTTGGTTCCAGAGACTTAGGAAATTTCTCACATCGATAGATTTCAAGGAGTCACCAATTGACCCATCCTTATTCATCCTCATTCAAGTGAATTTCACAGCATTCTTCTTCGTATATGTCGACGATATCGTCGTTGTTGGGTCGATAGAAACGGAGGTAAAGAAGATAATTTCAAAATTAAGCACAGAATTTCCGCTAAGGGAGTTGGGTAAATTGAAATTTTTCTTGGGGATACAAGTTTCATATGTTGAAAATGGGATTCATCTGGCACAATCCCAATACTTGGCGAATTTATTAAAAAGTTGTGGAATGGAAAATATAAAACCAACCACGACTCCAATGATAGCAAACTTCGACATCGCTTCAGACGAAGAGCCAATACAGAACGCAAAAGAATATCGACGAATCATAGGGTCACTCCAATACATCACGATGACCAGACTGGACGTCCAAGTCTCCGTAAATATCTTATCCCAAGCCATGGCATGCCCGAAACCCAAACACTGGGCAGCCGTAAAAAGGGTACTACGATACTTAGCAGGAACACAAAAATACGGCATTTCAATCCGGAGAGCAGGAACACAAAAGCCTACTGCGACTCCGATTGGGGTGGTGACTCAGTTGATAGAAAGAGTCGAACAGGGTTCCTTGTATTCATAGGGGACACACTTGTATCATGGATCTCACGAAAACATAACACTTTAGCAAGATCAAGTACCGAAGCGGAATACCAGGCGATAGCAACCACAACTCAAGAAGTCGAAGCAGTGTGATCAACATTGTCCGAACTAGGCTTAATAGTCCCAAAGCCAATAAAAATCATTTCCGACAATATAGAAGCTACGTTTATAACCAAGAATCCAATTGGCCATTGCAAGCTAAAACACGTCGTAATAGATTTACAATTCGTAAAGGAAAGAACAGAAAAAGGAGAGATTATGGTCCAACACATATCAAGAAAAGAGCAATGGACAGATGGTCTAACCAAACCACTCCCAACTCAACAATTCGAAAATTTTCAGAAAGAACTGGTCAAAGAAGGCCCACAATTTTAAGGGAAGAGGTGTATAAGTGATGGGCATTCCACATCATCGTGTAACAAACTAATTAGGATAACTAACTGAATAACTAAGTACTAGTACTAAAATACAATACATGTAAACACATTTAAATCAATTCAATTCCAATCTGAGTATTAATCATATTAATCTCATAAAAATTAATTATATACTGGTGAAATGAATCTGAATGTCAAAATCTAATATTCGTCAACTAAGTCAACAATTAGATATGGATTGATTATAATTAACTACCTTGATTACTATTACTCTTATTAATTAATTCTATCCAAGGTACAATGATTTATCAACAGGTTAAAAAGATGCTGACATTCTCTTACACAAAGGAATTGAAATTCAAAAAAAGAATCTAAGAAGTCAAGCGTTTTAGGAATGTAGTGAGAAAACACAAAACCCTTGATGAGGCTCTATTTTTCTATAAATAAAGGAATGCTTCTACCATTTGGAGGCTAACAAGCTCCAAACGATTTTGAGCTCCCACACTCTCTTCAAATCTCCAATTTGTGAGTTCAAAGCATTCATCCCTCAACTTGTGGTCTAACACCAAAAGCTTCCAAAGAGAGATCTAGTTCAACACTTCTTATTCTTATCTTCTAATATCAATCTACAAGGCAAATAAAAAGTGATTTGTATTTTATATTTCAATATCCTACAACCATTCTTATGTGTGTTCCACTTTGGTTGAGAGGTTTGTCTCAAGATCACCAAAGTGTGAGGGAAGGTTTTTAAATTTAACCAAAAAGCTCAATGTTAAGTTTTATAGAGTTTTCGAAAAAACTCATAGGTTGAATCTACCTCAAAGATTCAAAGGTTTTTAAGAGTTTTCTTAAAACTCTATGTTTTCAAGTCTACCGGTGAAGGCTTGATATGTTTCTAAGAGTGCCCTTAAATACTCTTAATTAGGTGTGACTCTACTCGTAAAACACTGATTCGTAAGCGAAGTTGTCGTAAAACTTACAGAGATTCTTAAGAGTGCCCTTGAATACTCTAAGAATTAAGTCTACCTATAGTAGACTTAGTTCGTAAGCGGTGTAGTCATAAAGCTTGCAAAAGGTATTGTAATGACCTTTAGGTTAGTGATCTCCGATTTCATTAAAATTGAATTAACCTTTGTTTAGGTGAACCAATATAAATCTTTTGACTTGTTTTTTGTCTTTTTATTTTAAGTTTACATATTATTAATTTTTTAAAATCTAGTAAATAACAACTCACTTAAAAGATTCCCTCCTTCAGTCATCTATTCAAAGAAAAGAGATTGACTACTTTCTGCAATCCTTCATCTAGTAATCTGGTCAGTTGACTGAGATTAATATTTTTGCTTAAATTCACGTCCAGTAATCTGGTCAATTAAATTAACATATAAAATCATCTTCATGAGTTATCTGGTCAACTAAATTAAAATATAAATTATCACTATATTGTTCAATCTTATATTACTAAGTGTTTTACAGGGGAAAAAACAATGGGGCAATGGGGCACGAGGCGGCAGAAAAAATAAATAAAAATGGAGCAGGAATTTTACCCCGACCCCGGTTACAACCATGGTACGGAACGTAGTGGACTCAAGATGACATGCCCGATTTTCACCCCTACTTTTCGTCACAAATATCTACTAAATTATCAAAATAGTTGTGGCTTTAGCCATTGATGATACCTCAAGCTCAACTTTCGGCTCATTCAAGTGAAAGCTGGAAGAATGGCAAGTGAGAGCAAGAAGACAAATGGCCCTTGGGATAGCTTCATGGAAAATTTCTAGGCTTCTACGTAAGGAAGGAATCAAACCTAATCTTGAGAAAATATAAGCAATTATGAACACCACACCCTCACGTACTATTCGTGAATTACAAAAACATAATGAGAAGATCTATATATATGTCATGCGTCGATTCATATCAAAGAATGCAAAAAAGTGCAAACCTTTTTCTCAGCTAATAAAATCCTAAACCAAAGGGCAGGTAGAGTGGTCAACATATTGTAACACGATATTCAAAAAATTTGAAGTTGCAAGGCATGGATCGCTGGTCCATCTCGGCCGGTCCAAACATCTAGAGCAAAGGAGTGAAGCGTGCAACCTAACATCTAGAGCTTTCAGTCTTATATACCGAATGCTCCTACATTGTAAAGTCATACGAACGACTGGTTGAAAACTGACCGGTCAGTCAATTGACCAATCCGACAATGTTGAGAACAAACTAAAATATGTGTAAACTACCTAAATATCAAGGCACCCGATTACCCATGTAAGAAGGATCCGGTACCTGATTACCCATGTAAATTACCCAATATCGAAATAGAAAGCTATAAAAGAAAGGGAAACGGTTGAGGCAGTACCACTTCTTCTTTTTCTTCTCTTTTAATTCTCCAGTAAGAATTTCTTCTTGATTTCCTCTGTGATTTCCTTCTCGGTGCTTGCTCATTTCTTCGAATTCAATTGTGTAACTTTGTCTTCTGTTCTTTCAATCATCTCAGGTATATCGTTTCCAATTTTCTAATTTCCAAGCTGCAGTCATCATATTCCGTTTCATCATGTTTCTGCCCTGCATAGATTAGATTAGATGTCAGTCAATTGAAATATGTATTTTCTTCACATAATAGTAAATTGAATCATTTTGTTCATTTGCCAATTTTTGTAATTAAATCAAGGTCGTTAATTTGTTCTTGAAATACAAATTCAATTCTCTTTCAGTTCTTGTATTGTTTCATTTTAATTCAATTCTATAAATTGAAGCAATTTGGGTTTATGTATGTTCGGTTCTTGACTATATATTTCAATCTCATTTTATTCTTAGACTGTATGATCATATATGATTGAATTTTACATGGTATTAGATTATGCCTAAGATCTTGGGTGTTATGGGAAACATAGAGTTGGAAAATATATTTCTAAGCAGACTGTATTATTAAAAATTTAAGTTTATATTGAATAATTTTAAAGATTGAGATCGATGCTGGTAACAACACTACTGCACCGATTCAATATGGTCATGTATCATATAACATTTTCACTATGATACCAGAAAAGTTATAAAGAAGCAATTATTTGCAGTAGAGGAATTAGTTTGAATGCGCGCAGAGGGCGCATAAATTTATGAAATATGTCAGTGGCAATGAACCTTGTCCTGCACCAAGGATAGGAAATGAAGATAATCCATAATATGAAGTATATATGGACGTCAAATGACGATCTAATTTTGGGATGGATAAAAGCCACGGTTGCCACACAATATTAAGTACTAATGCTATTGAAATGCAAATCCTCTTATGAAGTCTGGTCAAATTTAGAAAAGATAATGTCACCTGTGAGTACTACTCAAGAGCAATTAAGGACTGTGAAAAAGCTTGGAACTGAAACAATGCAAGATTACATTGTAAGAATAAAGGGACTGATTGAGTCTTTAGCCTCTGTTGGAGAAACAGTGACTGGAAACTGTGTAAAAGATTATATTCTTGGAGGGTTAAGTGGAGAGTATCACTGTTTATTAACCACAGTAAGAAGTAAAGAACAATTACATTTGATGATATAACAGATCTGCTACTAAGTGAGGAGATGCTAATAAAAAGAATTGATGGTGAAAACTTGACAGTGACTGCAATGGTTGCTCATACCACACAATATAGAGGTAATTACCCTAGGGGAAGACCTAACTACCACGACAATTACCCAAGGAACAACTATAATAATCAGAATTTCTATCCTAATCAATATTATCCCAATTACCGTCGGTATCCCAATCAATCTTATTTTCATAACCCACAGTATCAAAACCAACCATATTATCCAAATCAACCACATTATCCAAATAAACCCCATTACCCAAATCAACCACATTATCCAAACTAATTTAGAGGTATAAACCCTACAAATCAATCATATCCACCTAGACCACACTATTACCAAAATCAATACACATCAGTAAACCAATCACACTATGTTCCAAATCCATCTACAAATAACTATACACCTCAACTACCACCTTTATGAAGCACTGAATCTGCTACCAGGGCTCGCGGTGGTGCGAGGTGATGCCGGAGGCTCTGGAGTCCACGACGCGCGCTCTACGTCAAATACATGCAAGTAGAAACTAGGCGATTCTAGTGAGACTCGCCGAGTTTCTTAGTGATGCTCTGGTGAGAGTGGAACTTGTGTTGTGTCTTTGAGTGTCCCCTTGGGACCCCTTTTATAGGGTCTTGGAGAGCGCATTCAAAGCTGAACATCGCGCCTATGGTCATATATGGTAACATTTATGACGTTGACTGGCGGCGAGTAACGGTCGTAAGTTGGTGATTCAGGTATGGAAGTCGCCTAGTTAGGGCTAACTCGCCGAGTTTCCAGGGGCAAGATGTGCAGTCTAACATACAGCCGATCATGGCCGTAACTCGGCGACTTATCCCTAATGTCAATGACTTGGTAGTCCAACCGGCGACTTACGGGCTAACTCGGCGATCTGGAAGATGAATGTGTTCCGCACCGTGGGAGCTCTCCGGGGGTCCGGCCAAAGCGACGGAACCCTAGTCCTTGTTGAAAGGCGTTGCTGGGAGTGACTGCCGTAATCAGGCATGTCTCACCAGTACTCCCCCCTGAAGAGAGCACAAGAAACATGCGTGTCTCACCAGTACTCCCCCCAACCAAAGTTCAGTGTGTGATCCGGACCAAGGCCGAAGTGACAAGATGAGATCGAAACATTCCGCCCACAGTGTCGTACTGATTCCGTATCCATTAAGGCCTAAGCGACAAGAATGGATTGACTCTGTAGGGTCGAACCGACAGAATCGAGTTCCAGGCCAACGGAAACTCCCTATTTATAGTCTAACCCTGATCAAGGGCGACTGCACTGTGTTTATCAAGGCTGAAGCGACAGAATCGGGTTCTAGCCGATGCGATAGAATTAATGTTTATAGTCCACCCTGATCAAGAGCGATTTAATGTCCGCAACGACGGTTACCCCTTCAAGGCTTAAAGCGACAAGATGGGTTGAGATCATTAAGGCCAAAGAGACAGAATGATCTCTAGTCTATCAAGGAAAAAGCGGCAAGATAGATTGACTCACTATCAGAGTCTGATTCTGGCCGAAGCGACAGAATAATACCTGCAAAAAAGAAAACGTTATGGCCGAAGCGACAGAATAATACCTGCAAAAAAGAAAACATCCTGCAAAACAACTAGATCAGTCTAAAACGCATATTATTATTGACCAATTTAACTTACCGTGCGATTTCACCTCTCGTGATATTCTCCTTTTGCTCGAACCAATCCTTGGTAAATCTGGCCGAAACGACAGATTTACCGTGCTCACATTTGACGACTTCCGGCCAGAGCGACAGAAGTGTCGGGAGAGCTTGTGATACTCCCCCTTGAAATATGACGATTTCTGGCCGGAGCGACAGAAATGTCGGGAGAGCTTGTGATACTCCCCCTTGAAATATGACGATTTCTGGCCGGAGCGACAGAAAAGTCAAGAGAGCTTGTGGTACTCTCCCTCGAAATTTGACGATTCCCGACCGGAGCGACAGGAAAGTCGGGAGAGCTAGTGATACTCCCCCTCGAAATTTGACAATTTCCGGCCGGAGCGACAGAAAAGTCGAGAGAGCTTGTGATACTCCTCCTCGAAATTTGACGATTTCTGGCCGGAGCGACAACAAAGTCGGGAGAGCTTGTGATACTCCCCCTCGAAATTTGACGATTCTCGGCCGGAGCGACAGGAAAGTCGGGAGAGCTTGTGATACTCTCCTTTTGTTGCTGAAGGGAGCTTGTGATTCTCCCCACCTAAGATACTATGTGATATCCTAAGTCGGTAACTTAATGTATTAACTCGGCGACTTAGCATCGGGGTTGTTCTATGAGCAACTTAGAGATTTGCTGAAAGGAGCTTGTGATACTCCCCCCCTAAGATACTATGTGATATCCTAAGTCGGCGAATTAATGTATTAACTCGGCGACTTAGCATCTGGGTTGTTCTGTGAGTGACTTAGATCGGCGACTTTCTTATAAACTCGGCGACTCTTAGTATGAGCTGGCGGATTTCTTAGAAAATCCTTGGGATCTTGGGAAATATTTGCAAATTTTCCAAATATGGAAGTTCCTCCTTCGTATCCCGTGATTTTTGCCCAAACTCGACGAGTTTGCGGGAAACTCGCCGAGTTTTGTAGATTTGGGAATCAATTAGCGATTTTCCTTCGCGTAATTTCTGGATTTTCCGAGGGATTTTTGCAATTTGTCCAGGGTCTATAAATAGCATCCGCACATCACTTTCCCCAAATCACCTAAACCCTAATCCTTCGCTAAGTCGCCGAGTCTCTTCCTATCTCGCCGACAAGCATTACAATCACCAGTACTCACCACTAAGTCACCGACTTTGTCCCTATATCGCCGAGATATGGTAGACCAACCGTCGCTTCCCCAACTCACCATGTCGGAGACCGAAGCTCTGGTCGCCGACATTTTGAACACTGACATAGATGAGAGCTTAGCGGCGGTGCTCAACACCGTCGAGTCTCCGATCCCCTCGCCTGTGCGCGGTGGGTCGGAGATTCCGGCTGTCGATGCACCGTCGAACGCTAAGTATTGTGCTACGGCCCGCAAGTTACTCGGGCTTACTCCCGAACACTCGCCGAGTTCTAACAAGAAGTCGGCGAGTTTGGGGTGTGACTCTATGGCTCTGGTCGTAGCAGAGCCTTCAGTTGAAGTGAGCGAGATTCTTCCGACTCTTGCTCCTAAGTCGGCGAGTCCCCTTGGGAAGTCGCCAGCTAAGGGCAAGGGGGGTATCCCCATCTTCAAGAGGCCTCGCCGGGTGATGGGGGTGAAACCCGACCAGTACTCCAAGACGCGCAAGCAAGCGCCAAGCGGGGAACTCCGTGGGAAACCGGATCGGAACTCAAGTGCGCAGAGCTCTGCTTTGCTAGGATTCCTTTCGCTCCAAATGACCCCCCTTGAATGAGTGGAGATGCCTCCTATTTATAGGGTTTCTTATGGGGGTAATCTGGTCATTTGGGCAGTAACCGCCTAACTGATCAGATCGAGGCTCAAGATCGACTTTCCAGAGATCGACTTTCTGGGGATCGACTTTCCTAGGGATTGACTTTATTCAGAAGTCGATCCCAGGGAAGTCGATCCTCAGGAAAGTCGATCTTCCTAGGATTCGACTTGGGACCTCCCCAACCCTAGAACAGGTACCTTAACTCATCTTAGGCTATCCGGACTTCTAGTTGCTGGTAGGTTGTGACCGGGTTCGGGATACTGTATCACTAGTACTCCCCCCTCCTCTGCATATTAGATACCTTGGGATACGTCTTTTAGTACTATGGTCTGTGTGTTGAACCTTGTACTATCAGTATTCGCCCCCTCTTTGCGTGCTGGGGTATGGATTTTTGGTGATGTCCCAGGATGCCAGATCCTCTCTCACCAGTTCTCCCCCCCTTCTACGCCTGCGAGGTTGTATCTATGCTTCCACGGAGGTTGTCACGCGCTTTTGCCAACTATTGTCCAGTTTGTCCTAGCCGAAGCATACTCCTTGCGCACCTGCCTAGCCCGATTTCCGAGCGGAACCCTGCTTGCCCACCTTGACGCCTTGTTTGAGCCATCTCCGAGCAATGTTCGAGTCCCCTTCCCTGTGGCCGGGTTTGAGAGTTGTCTCTTCTACCTATTTTATAAGTGAAGTTCTCTCTTTTGAGGTCTCTTGCCTCTCTCAATCTGCTATTTCCGCGGTTGAGGTTGAGCGTGCTTCCTCGACTACCTACGTTCATCCGTAGGTGAGGATTATTTTTTTGAATACTTGCCCCCTCCCTTTGCTCGCTTCTTTCGCGACTGAGGTTGAGCATGATCCCTCGTCTACCTACGTTCATCCGCAGGTGAGGATTATTTTTTGAATAGTTGCCCCTCCCTTTGCTCGCTGCTTTCGCGACTGAGGTTGAGCATTATCCCTTGTCTACCTACGTTCATCCGCAGGTGAGGATTATTTTTTGAATATTTGCCCCCTCCCTTTGCTCGCTGCTTCCGCGACTGAGGTTGAGCATGATCCCTCGTCTACCTACGTTCATCCGTAGGTGAGGATTCTTTTTTTGAATACTTGCCCCCTCCCTTTGCTCGCTGCTTTCGCGACTGAGGTTGAGCATGATCCCTCGTCTACCTACGCATCCTGACTCTATTACCATTAAGACTTTCTCCGCCCACGTTCTTCCGTAGGTGGAGTTAATTTGGCGTCCTACTTTGTTACTGCGTCCAGTAATTGTAGGAGTTCAAATATCTTAGCAAGGCTTAGTTCATTTTGCTTCCGTATCGCCGCCCGAGTTTTTTTTGTATGGATTTCCACAATTCCTCAGGAGCATTTCGTGTTACACCCTCCTGTCTTGGTGTGCTTCCGCCACTTTAACTTGTCAGGATTCTTTTTTCTACACCCCTCCTGTGTGGGAAGAAAAAGTCGACTCCCTCCTATCTTGGCGTACTTTCGCAATTCCAACTTGTCAGGGCTCTTTTTTCTATGTCCCTCCTGTGTGGGAAGAAAAAGTCGATCCTCTAGTTGAATCTGGTCAACTTCTGTACAAATGTCGATCTCCTTGTTGAATCTGATCGACTTTTGCGAAATGTCGATCTCAGTGGTGCCTATCGACTTTTGTCAAAAAGTCGATTCCTTGGGTCCTTGTATTGCTTCCTTTGCTACAAGTCGATTTCTGACGCTTTGGCCAAAAAGTCGAGTCCTTGTGTCAAAAAGTCGATTTTACCCTTTTTTTGTCCTTTTGTGTGGTCCTTGGGTCTATAAATAGAGCCCTTAGGTCCTCCTTCTCCTTTATCCATGGCTCTTCTTGTGAGTATCTTTGCTGATTTCATTCAGGGAGAGATTGAGGAGCTGGATCGAATTCTGAATATTTTGGATCCTCGGTCGTCGGCCTTGGATCTTCCTTCTCTGCGCCAAATTATCGTTGAGCGACAGAGTGTTGCTGTTGTTGCTAGGGAATCGATCTTTGAAGAATGGTCTGGTGGCGATCTTCCGCCTGCCTCTTCTTCTACTGTTCCCCCTCGTGGTCGACATCGGAGGCGTCCCCGCCGCGGTGTTCCCCCGCTGGATCAGGTTCCTCGCCGTTTGCGTCGCCGTATCAACTTTAATTAGGAATCTGTAATAATATTTTTTCATTTATCATTTTTTGTAATTTTGAATAAAGATACTTCACCTTTTATTTTATTTGACTTACACCTTTAACTCTGAAGTACGTCGGTGTAGTTCGAGATTATCGACTCTTTAGAATTTTGTTTTCATTAAGTCGATGCTTTCTTTTGGTCTGTACCATCCTTCTCTGAAGATGTCGAGGTTTATACATAAAGTCGATCTCATCTCTTCCTGGAGATGTCGACGTTGTAAAAAGGTCGATCCCATCATTTTCTAAGGATGTCGATGTCGTGTGATTGTTGACTCTATCCTTTCCTGAAGATGTCGAAGTTTATACATAAAGTCGATCTCATCTCTCCCTGGAAATGTCGACGTCGTAGAAAAGTCGATCCCATCTTTTTCTGAGGATGTCGATGTCGTGCGATTTTTGACTCTATCCTTTTCTGAAGATGTCGAAGTTTGTTCAAAAAGTCGATCTCATTTCTCCCTGGAAATGTCGACGTCGTACAAAAGTCGATCCCATCTTTTTCTGAGGGTGTCGATCTGAATAGTGCTGGAATGTCGATCCTGTCCTTCTCTTTTGAAGGTTTCGAATTCTTTGATAAATGTCGACGTCTATCCCCCTTCTGGGAATGTCGATCTGAATTTTCTGTGGAATGTCGATCTTGTCCTTCTCTTTTGAAGGTTTCGAATTCCTTGGTAAATGTCGATGTCTATCCCCCATCTGGGAATGTCGATCTGAATTTTCTGTGGAATGTCGATCCTGTCCTTCTCTTTTGAAGGTTTCGAATTCCTTGGTAAATGTCGACGTCTATCCCCCTTTTGGGAATGTCGATCTGAATTTTCTGTGGAATATCGATCCTGTCCTTCTCTTTTGAAGGTTTCGAATTCCTTAGTGAATGTCGATGTCTTTGTTCTGAAATGTCGATGCCATTTGGTCGGATTTTAGGGTTTTTCGCGGACTGGGTCGTCTTGGGCCTGCCGGGCCCGTGGGCTTTTCGGCCCAACGGGTGAACCCGGATGAACAGTGCCCGCGACGGTTCGTCTTCGACTTTCCCCTATAAATAGTGGAGGGGGATTCATTTGTTTCCCACCTACTTCCTTCGCTCTGAGGCATCGACTTTCTTCGCATCGACTTCCAGTTTCTCTGCTTCGACTTCCAGCGCGCGTAAGGCTTCGACCTGAGCCTTTGGTATCCAGGATGGTTCTCCTTTTTCAAATTTTTCAAATTTCTTCTTTGGTACTTCATATGCCTTTTGGTTGCCTTTTGGTTGCTTATGACACCTTTTTCTTTTTCTTTTTCATACTCCTCAGAATTTATGTATTTTTGGGCCTTTGTTAGCAGGTCTTCCATGCATTTTACATTACTAACATTTAGCTTTATTGCTAATGGTGTATTCATGTCTAGCCCCTTTGAGTATGCGCAGATTGCAATTGTTGTGTTCAGGTCGGAGATTTTCTGCATGGCTTCTGTGAATTTAGTCGTGTAATTCCGAAGCGTATCTCCATTCTGTTTGATTGCAAATAATGATTCCGTGCCCTTTCTGACCCTTGTGTTTCCACAATGCTGGGCAATGAATTTCTTTTTCAAGTCTTCAAAACTTGTTATGCTCCCTAGTTGTAGTTCGACGAACCATCTATATGTAGGCCCTTTTAATGTTCCCGGGAATGCTCTGCACAGGATGTCATCCCTTGCTGTGGCCCATTGCATTGCTCCTACGAACATATTTATATGGTCTACTGGGTCCATCTTCCCATCATAGATTTGTAGTCTGGGTAGCTTGAATTTTAGAGGTGCTGGTTTTACCATCAGCGATTTATGTAAGGCATCCATACCCACTAGCCAGTTCGGGACTTTGCCTCCTTCTCCTCCTTCTGTGTCTCCCGTGCTTTCTTCGTATACGGGTTTTTTAGGAGGAGGTTTAGGTTGCTCCTCTGGCTTGTGGGGTGGCAATGTGCTGGAGTGTGCTGCCTTATGGCTTCACACCTCTTGTTGTGCCTTAGCCTGTTTTGAGGTTTGAGCCTTTGAGTGAAATATTGATGCCTTGGACTTCTCAATATTTTTCAGTTTTTTGCTCATTTTTGCTATGGTTTCCTTCATTTTCTCCAGCTCCTCTATGGGCATTTTTACGAACCCGTGAATGGTTTCTGATGCCGAAGCCCTTGCTTCCTTGTTGCTCACAGGTTTTTCCTTCAGAGGTGGTTCTTCCGAAGATTTCTCCTTCTCAGCAAGGAGTCGGACAGCCTCAGCTATTGCCTGGACTGTGATGTTCAAATTCTCCCCTCCTGCTGATGCTTGGGGGGTTTGCTCGGGCTCACCCTCGGGTTCAGCCTCAGGTCCAGTGGGAGTCCTTTTATTTTTGTTGCCCTTGGGTGGTCGACCTACTGGTCTTTTAGTTTTTGAGTTGCCAGGCTGTTGCTCTGGCGCCTCCTGAGAATTTGCTCCTCTTTGGGAAGTACTTCGTATTACCACCATCCTGTAGTGTTTGACTTTTTTTTTTTTTTAAGTCGATCTCTGTGCACTTGGGAAATTCCTTGGAAGTTGTAGCCTAAAAGTGTTCGACTTTTTTCCTTGGAAAGAAAAGTCGATCTTCCGAAAAGTCAATCCCTTGTGCACTTGGAGGATTCTTTGGAAGTCGTAGCCTGAAAGCGTAGCTCCTTGAGGAATCGACTTTTTCCCTTGGAAGAAAAAAGTCGATCTTCTGAAAAGTCGATCCCTTGCTGGCTGATTTCCTCGCAAGACTCCCTAGCTGGCAACTTGGAAAAAAGTCGATCCCTTTTTTCGAAAAGTCGAGGAGCTTTTTTCGTGAGTATCTTTGAATCACAGAAGGCGCCAACTGATGGGGGTGAAACCCGACCAGTACTCCAAGACGCGCAAGCAAGTGTCAAGCGGGGAACTCCGCGGGAAACCGGACCGGAACTCAAGTGCGCAGAGCTCTGCTAGGATTCCTTTCGCTCCAAATGACCCCCCCTTTAATGAGTGGGGATGCCTCCTATTTATAGGGGTTCTTATGGGGGTAATCTGGTCATTTGGGCAGTAACCGCCTAACTGCCTAACTGATCAGATTGAGGCTCAAGATCGACTTTCCAGAGATCGACTTTCTGGGGATCGACTTTATTAAGAAGTCGATCCCAGGGAAGTCGATCCTCAGGAAAGTCGATCTTCCTAGGATTCGACTTGGGACCTCCCCAACCCTAGAACAGGTACCTTAACTCATCTTAGGCTATCCGGACTTCTAGTTGCTGGTAGGTTGTGACCGGGTTGGGATACGTCTTTTAATACAATGGTCTGTGTGTTGGACCTTGTACTATCAGTATTCGCCCCCTCTTTGCGTGCTGGGGTGTTGGACCTTGTACTATCAGTATTCGCCCCCTCTTTGCGTGCTGGGGTGTGGATTTTTGATGATGTCCCAGGATGCGAGATCCTCTCTCACCACCGGCTTATTAAACTAGGACCGGCGAGTTCTACTCAAGCATCGGCGAGTTTGGAACCTAAGTCTCCGACATTGCCCCAAAACTCGGGGGCTGACGTTGAAGAAATTGTGCCCTTTCAAGTGGTGGCACCTGAGAGGCCGATTGCTGAATCTGAGAGGCCTAGTAAGAAAAGAAAGAGGAAACACCCTAAGCACGCGAAGAACTCGTCTCGCGAGGGTAGTACCACCATTCCTCCTACTTATAGGATGGGGGGTAGAGGAAAGACGCATTTTCCCTCCGCAGAGGGTATACGGGTTCCTGAGCCCTTTGACTATGATCAGGAACTGGAGCTGGACCGTGGCCAGAGCCGACGCCTTCCTGATCCAGCTGAGGGATCATAGACACCTCCTCCTCCCACGGAAGTGGACAAGGATGGAGACCATGTTAACCTCCCATTCTATGAGGGAGTGGAGAACCACACCGGCTATGCTCATTGTGAAACCTTGCCAGGTGATGAAATTAGGCTGCTACCCCTGAGTGACACGAGTGAGGGGTCTTTTGAAGAAGTTTCTCTGAATGCACCTTTTGTGCCGCAGACTGAGACCGCGCTTCCGTTTTCTGTTACATTTGCGCTCGAAGCTCGAGAAATTCTGTGGGGGATACACATTTCTGGGCACTTGCAATTCTGGGGGTCGCAATATCAACCCGCGAACCTTCCTCCTGCGGGGTTTCAAGCCATTCCCCGACTCTACTTCAGACACTTCTCCATGCTGCCCATCCCTGCATTGATGAGCGAAGTGTTACTATAAGGGGGCGTGTCGCTGTCACAGATGCAGGCAGCGTTTTTTGTATATTTGAGAGGGTTCTCCAACATCTGTTGGAGTCTAAATATCCCTGCATCGCTGCCTTATTTTTCTGGTTTTTTAAGTTTGTCACGGCTCCCGCTTCCGAATCTGGTCGGTTGGGGTTGGCGAAGCGGTTCAGCGGGCGTGAACTGATTGTAGAACGTACTCCCCACTAACTATGGGCCGCAGTGGAAGAGTGAGTTCTTTTTTATAGACTCGATGTTCGTACGCGGGAGTCGAGAGAACTGGGTCAATGCTCGCCACGTACATCTTGATGTTCCTTGCGCTCTGAGCAAGGCAGAATTGAAGCACGTGAAGAAGATCTCTTCAGCTCTTGCTTCTTTCCAATGTGATCAAGGAGTTCCTTTCGCTTTGTGTCAGCGTGAGGATTTCACCTTTTCTGATGTGACACACTATATGAGGTCGGAGGACCCTTCCGGCAATCCTATCAAGAAGAAGAAGGGAGCGCATCTCTACCGTGAAGCGGTGCTTCCCCATTTGGCTGTGAGATTACGCGGTGCCAAACTGATTCGGCAGAGGAAGGCCGAAGGATCTGGTCCTCGTGGCACCTTTGAGACTGGGTCGAGCTCAAGGTCGGTACCAGAGTTTGCCCCCTTCCGGACTAATTTTGATTATCCGGGTCTGTTTGCCGATGAAGGGGTGCGAGCTAAGGCTACCCAGCTACTTTTGACGAAGCCTGGGGATTGGATACGCGAGGAGCTCACTAAAGCTCTATCTGCTGTAAGTGACTTAAACTCGCTTTCTAACTTATGTATTTTCGTGCTAATTTAATTGTTTTTTTTTGTAGGCTGCGTATCTATCGAATGCTGCTCTTGGGATGCAGTCATGCAATGACACGCTTCGATCCCAACAAGAATATGACAAGCTTGATGACAAGTATCAAGCTGTCTGCAAAGAAGTGTGGTCAATGAGGAAGATCTTCCAAAAGAACAAGAAATTGGAAGAGAAAGCTGCTGAGCATAAGAAGGCGATGATGGCGAAGAATAAAGAGTGTGCCGCACACAAACTTGAGATTTCTACTCTTTGCCAAGAACTTGACTCTCTGAGAGAATCTGAATCGCGTCTCACTGCTTCCCTGAAAGAGATTAAAGAATTGAAGACGCAACTAAGTGCGGAGGTTGGCAACGCAATGGTTTCAGAATCACAAATTCAGAAACTTCAAGTAGAACTTTCTGAGTCCGCCTCTGAGCGAAAGGATCTGAACGACCGCTTCTCTCAATCCACGGAGCAGTTACGAAAGATGAGGGAAGAACTAGATACTTCTTCCGAAAATGTGAAGGACTTAGAGTTTGAAGTAGATGGTCAATCTGACCAACTTCAAGACTTAAACTTTTTTGGTCCTCATGTGTTTTCAAGTTTGCCCGCCAACTTTATGACTGATATAATGGCGTGGTTAGAAGAACATCCCGAGGTGCAGTTGGAGCATAAAGAAGCTCTAGATAAGATAAAGAGCGATGTTCGAGATGCTAGGAAAGAAGAAGACTAGGATTAGTTTTGTAGTGGATTTTTGTAATCAACTTTTTATTAATCAATGAACTATTTTCTTTGTTAATTTTTTGTATAAATATTTTAGGATTGTAACTTAGGTTTAAAACTAGATACACAAATCGTAACTTAGCCACTCTGGACGTAAGTTAGATTCTGCTAACTCTACTTAGCCACTTAGGGCGTAAGCTTGGTCGTACGAATCGTAGTTTAGTTGCTAGATAACTCGAAAATGATTTATACTTCTAAATTAACTTTTAGGGTTGAAAATAGTTTGATATAACATCCATTAATTCCTGATTCGCTCGTGCAAATAAGGGTTGTGGTCGCAATTCTAGGTTCGCCTGTCTGAATTGGACCTATTCGTTCTAACCCTGGATTTGAACCCTGAAGATGTAGTCTGACTCCTATCTTAGTGAAGGAGTGACTTATTGATCCGTATCAAGGCCGAAGCGACAAAATTGGATAGGATCATTGGAGCCGTAGCGACGGAATGATCTTTGTTCTACTGAGGCCAAGGCGACACAATAGATTTTTTGGGGTATCCTTACGGGTTAGAATATAAAAATAAATTTCTATATTTAACTAACATACATACTAGGAAAATTAAAGAAAATAAACATAATGCGATGAGTACTATGCGTAGTACTGCTGCATGTTGTCCGCATGCCAGGTGTTTGGAACCATCGTTCCATCCTGTCGTCGTAGGCGATAAGTTCCTGGCCTTATCTCCTCTTCGACGATGTAGGAACCAAGTTGGTCGCAAAAAGGCATAAGTTGGTCGCTTATAGAAAAAAGCGACCAAAAAGTTGGTCGCAATGTTAGTCGCAAGAAACCCCGTCGCTAGTGACTATAAGCGACCAACTTTTTGAGTTGGTCGCTTGAAAGTGACCAACTTGGTTGGTCGCTCAATAAATCTAAATCTGACCAAATTTTTGGTGTCAATATATGGGTGAGTTAGTCGCAAAAAATTGCCGCCAACACTAGAGCGACCAACTTGGTTGGTCCCAAAAAATTGGCGCTAACATAAGGGCGACCAACTTGGTTGGTCGCAAAAATTTGGCGCCAACATAAGGAGACCAACTTGGCTGGTCCCAAAAAATTGACATCAACATAAGGGCGACCAACTTGGTTGGTCCCAAAAAATTGGCGCTAACATAAGGGCGACCAACTTGGTTGGTCGCAAAAATTTGGCGCCAACATAAGGAGACCAACTTGGCTGGTCCCAAAAAATTGACATCAACATAAGGGCGACCAACTTGGTTGGTCTCAAAAAATTGGCGTTAACATAAAAGTGACCAACTTGGTTGGTCGCTAAAATTTGGCACCAACAAATGGGCGACCAACTTGGTTGGTCACATACATTTCCTCCAACATAAGAGCGACCAACATGATTGGTCACAAAAATTTGACGCGAAATTATAGGCGACCACCTGGTTGGTCGCTTTTGCTAGTATTTTATATTTTTAAGACCAACTAAGTTGGTCGCAAAATTTTGGACGAACTACACTTAGCGACAAACTAGTTGGTCGCAAATTTTTAAGGCGAAAAAAAAAAATTGTTTTACATCAATCATTCAAAAATATATTTAATCATTCATCCAAAAATATATTCAACAATTCATCTAAAAATATATTCAATCATTCATCCAAAAATATATTCAACCATTCATCCAAATATATATTAACCATTCATTTAAAAATATATCCAACCATTTATCGATTATTCGACAATACAATCATTTATCTTTAGTTTAACTTTAATTTTTGTTTACTATTCAAAAGTTACTTAAAGTAACCTATCTTTCAATTTTTTCTTCTTTTTTCCATGTTCTTATCTTTCTCCTTCTTTTCCTTATATTTGTTTTTCTGTTGCGAATATGTTTCAATTGAAACGTTTGGAAATCCTGTCATTCTAAAATAGAAAAATATTATAAGTATATAAAATATAAAAATCAAATAGTTTACAAATTTTACTTACTGAATTGTGGAGTACTTTCGACATTTGAGTTAAAGGTCTGGATCTTTTCGCGTGAAAACGATGAAATATTTTGAGATGACGACTAAATAAAAAAAATATTTAATAAATGATATGAAATTGAAATTGAAAAAAATAATTTGATTCAAATATTGTAGTTCCGTTACGAACAGCTTTCTGTTGTTCCATTGCTTTAGACACAAAGTACTCCAAACAAGCAGCAGCATCCTGTGTGTGAAGATCTTCAGCACCAAGCTTAGCTTGGAGAATTTGTAAAGTTGTTTGTTCATGTTGAACTCTGAGAGAATATGTTTCTATTAACGAGAGAACAATAGCAATAGCAATAGCAATAGCATGGTAACTGGCCGCTGTGATACATGCATGCACATTAAATTGGGTTAGATTGATGAATGAAAAAAATTGATAGAGAAAGATGGAGAAGGAAAGGGACAAAAACCAGTGATCATCTCCAAGAAGTCTCTGGTTGCACTTGAGAGCTTCTTGTAGATATCTAAGAGCAGCAACATGTTCCTAATCCTTCTTCCATCATAGCTACATTGATGTAGGTGTTCGGATGTGAAGGGCCACAAGTTAAGTGAAGAAGATATAATGCTCGGTTGACATATCTAAAAAACCATTGCAAAAAAATTGAATTTTAGTTTAAAATTTTAACAAATCAAATTGCTCAATTGAAAACAAAAAAGAATATCACATCTCTGTACTTACTTCAAAGCCAATTCAGTTTGTTGAAGGCGGTAGTAGAAGACAGCTAAATCTCCATAGCTTTTTACGGTATCAAGGTGATCAAGACCTAGTTCTCTCTCATTGATGTTTAAAGTATTTTGTTGGTAAATGATTGCCTTATATAGAAAATAAGAAATTACCAATCTGGCATGAATTCATATATAAAAGAATGTTTGTGTCGCCCAGCGTAACCAACCTAGTTTAAATCACCAATATGGTAGAGCACAATTGCTAAAAGACTGTAAGCCCCAGCCATCATTCGATGGTAAGGCCCGCACACAGCTATAAGTTTTGCAAGTGCCTGCAAAGTTCAAGGCTTATCATTTACAAAGTGTAAAATAAAACTAAACTGGAAATATAGCGATGACGATGATGATAGCAATAATAATAAATATTAAAGAATGAACCTTGTCCCATAGTTAACAGAATCTTCAAGTTTTCCTTTGTCCAAAAAAGTCTTGGAGGATTCCAAAAGTGTGCGACCATCAGCGGATGAGCATGCAACATGCTGCAGGAATAAATAGTACATAATACAATGATTAATAATGTTCCAAAATAATAAATATTTGGGTTTTATATAAGGTGCTAAGAAATCCTACTTTATATACAGGGATCAAGCTGATAATATCTGATCAATCCAAATCATAGTCCCTTGGAACAAGCTTAAGTCCCACCTGCACATGATAAAATTTGGAAAATTCAAATAAAATTCCAATATAATTTAACTTTGATATATACTGGCTATACCTTGTGGCAAACGTACACCACGAAGGATGGAAAATTTTCTTAAATTCTAGCAACATTCCTCATTCCATCTCCATCCAAATCTTTTAAAAATAAATGTCTCGATCCACTTTTGTTTTAGCTTCGAATCTTCTTCCACTGTGGATGTTCCTAGCAAAAAGTTCAAGCAAGTGGCTATTGATCGGGCAAAATCCTCCACAACATTAACGGATGCAATAACTGCTTGAAGTATATGCTTATATGCACGAGCTATCATCTCATGAATACAAAGTGACTGAGCATGAGGGAGTTTGTCTGAAAGCTCAACCTGAAGTTTTGATTGAAACAAACACGGTTATTAATAACATTGTTAATCATGGTAATGACAAACAATGTGGATGATGATTCACTAGTTAAAATTTATACCACGTGACCCAAAGAATGCATTTGAAGATCTCGAGTGTGCATGAAATCTGTGAGTGTTCTACCATCAACTGGAGAGAGTTCAAGAGAGCCAAAATCTGCCACTTGATAATAGAAGTTATGTGAAATGACATTGAAACTTCATTAGATTACTAGAAACAGTTAATCGTAGAAAAATATTTGTATGCCATGAAAAAATAAATACCAGTTTGGGCAAGGCAAAATCTGCATCTGCCATTTCAATAAGCTCATTGGGTGTCTGGAAAAAATCATGAATAAATATACTATAAAGATTATTGAATATTTAAAAGAGTTTAAAGATGATAAAAAAAAAATCTACACCTTGATGTGAAGATCGGTTTTGGATTCTTCGAGTACTGTAAAAGCTTTATCAGAGAGTAAATCTTGCAAAATCATTTCCTTTTCAGAGTTTTTACAAACAGCACCAGATTCAGATCCATTACAGGTGGAATTTTCCTTCAGATTCGATTTGTTATCTACTTTCTTTATACCTTTCAGGAGTCCAAACTGTTTTCCAAGTCCTTTCACAGCAGGTTGTTCGATCATTTTTAGCTTCTTCATTTTTCTTGGAATCGGTTTTCTCAGAAGCAAGATTTTGTAAATGTTGTACTCAACATGCTCCAAGTTCCCACCTAATCGATCGTTCCTGTTTTGTAGATTTTTCTTCTAAAATTCTCAAACTATCACTTAAGATTTTTCAAATGGTTTCCTTTGCTGTATCAGAATCTCCGGGTTCCAAAGATTGAGACAATGGCTGGCTCGTGAAACAAAATTCTTAAACTGAAAGAGAATCAAAAAATTAATATTAAAATTTAAAATCAAGATAAAAAAAACTATACATGTCGATTAAAATTAATATTATCTGTGTAAAATATATAAAAATAATGCGACGATGAAATTTATAATGAAAAATGGCTGTATTAATTAAATTATTTTTTAGATAATCTAAAACATTAGACACTTGATATTAAATCTGAAGAATGTGAACTAAAAACCTGTTAACATTGAGAGCATTGGCACCACCTTCAGGCTGTTCTTCAATATCAACATCGTCCGGGAGATGAACTCCTTCAGAATTATAATACACAAGAACATTGACAATAGCGGTATATCCGCAATGCTTAACTATGACTACTCCTAGAGTGGCAGTATCCTGTCTCTCTTCAGATGTTTTACAAGGCATAGATGCAAGAAAGGCAAATTCTTTGGACCATTCTCTGTTGTCGTGCTTTGTGTTTCCTCCCTAACCACCTCGATTGCCTCCCCACACTTTGTCCTCGGTTGGAAATGTAGGGAATGTCCATGGAGAATCTGCAACAATGGGAGAGACAACCCATGTGTTTGCTACTTTGCTCTAAACCCATATGGAAGATTTTCAAACTGGGATGCATGAAAATTAATAAGATCATAATTAGTCAATGAAATAACAAATTGATTTATACATGATCTGTTACCAGCTTACAAACTATAACCGACCATATTGTGATCTGTAAAAGACTTCATCAGAGCTTTATATGCCTGCAAAAAACCAAAAACAAACAAAATAAATTAAATGCTAGTACTCATATGGAAATCAACCCCATTTCGATCTGGATTTCTACATACCCCATCAAATGCTCTACTGATCTGCTGCAACAAAGCAACCAAAGAATGAGTGAGGAGATTCGATTTTCCCACGGGATAAAACCCAGTTCGATCTTGAAGCAACAATTGTTATTAATTTTCCATTGCAGATCTTCACCAGCACATTGTTATTAAAATCCTAATATTCTACCATTGGCACAAACGAAAGAAGTTACATTGGAGCGGAGATGTGAGATGGGAAAACGAAAGGAAATCATAAAACTGTCCGAGCTTTGGTGGTGGATAGAGAAGTATATCGTGATCAACGATCCCGGCATCGTTGTTGATCCCTACTACGACGTTTACCGGCGAGCAAGGGAGCAAGATATTTTCATCAAGCATGACGCAAGCCGTACCTAGCACAGGTCCGGTCCGGTGTATTTCCCTCACTTTCTTAATCCAAGAGGCGTATCACGGTGGATCGACGGGATCGAGAGATTCCACCAACGGGTTCCGATTGACGGATTATGGATAGACATGAATGAAGTGTCAAATTTTTGTACCGGTAACTGTAAGCTTCCGACAACCCATTCTTGTCCGATCCCCGGAAACGAGCAGCCGTGGATTTGCTGTCTGGATTGTAAAAACATAACCAACACCAGGTGGGACGATCCGCCGTACAAGATCAACGTCTCCGGAATCGGAGCTCCTCTCGGATACACCGATATGTTTGGTATGCCGATGGTCGGATTCGATATCTGTGGGTTTTACCCCCAACCCACCGAAGAACTCTGTAACAGGTGGATCCAACTCGGCGCGTTTTACCCTTTCTCCAGAGACCATGCCAACTTCCATTCCCCAAGACAAGAACTTTACGTCTGGAACACCGTTGCAGAATCTGCTCAGAACACATTGGGTCTCCGGTACAAACTTCTTCCTTATCTCTACACTCTGAACTACGATGCTCACGTCTCCGGTGCACCTCTGGCTCGACCCGTGTTCTTCTCCTTCTCCAACTTCACCAAAGGGTACGAACTCACAACGCAGTTTCTTCTCGGAGAAAGCATTATGGTGTCGCCAGTGCTGAAAAAACAATCCACCGTCGTGAATGTTGGAGTTTTTTTTTTTTTAGAGTAGTTAGAAGTGAAAATTAGAAGTGAAAGAAGTGGGAAAAGTAAAGTGAAAGAAGTGGGAAAAGGGAAAGAATTGAAATTTAATTTTTAAATTAATTATTGAAAAGTGGGAAAATTAATTTTACAAATATTTTTATAAAATTTTTATTGTTTAAAATTAATTTTTATAAAATTTAATTATTTTATAAATATAATAATTATTATTTAACAAATATATTTTCTATAAAAAATATATTATCTCTAAAATAATAATATATATTATCTTTAAAAATATATTTATAAAAGTATATTTATAAATATATTATCTCTTGATCGGAAGTCACGTCTGGACCAAGAATCTCGTCCGACCATGCCATATAATTGCTTCTTCCAAGAGATGTGAAGTATCCATCTGAATACCTGCAGTGAATGAGCGATTTCCACCTTCAGATCAAACCTAAAGGGATCAAGAGAAGAACTTCCGTACAGAGGGCGATTCCCACCAAGGGGAAACGAGAACTTCTGGTCAGATTTCAGAGGGCAATTCCCACCAGAGGGCGATTCTGCTCGCAAGAGAAGAACTTTGGTTGGCGCTGTCTCCGGTTACAGAATAACTTCTGCACGCAAGGGAAGAACGAGGGTTTGGGGAAAGATTTCCGTCGAGAGTAAAAGGAGGGTTTGGGGAAAGTAAAAAAAAATGAGATTTGGAATTTTTGAAAGTAAAAAAAATGAGAAAATGAGGGTATGGGCTATGGGCTATGGGGATAAACTTATTTTAGGGATTTTTTTGGGGGGGGGTTTATTAATTGATGATTTGGTTTATAGTTTAATTAATTAATTTATATTAATAGATTTAGTTAATTTGAGTCAAATTATTTTATTTGGATGAAATTAACTTATTTAATTTGAGTCTCATTATGAATTTTTTAGTCTAATATTTGAAAATATTTTATTCAAATCTTATTTTTTATTACAAATATTTGATATAACCATATAAATTTTTTTAACATTTATATTAAAATCCAAAAATGAAAAAAATTCCACCAATTTTATAAAATCTAGGGATTTTCCGTCATTTTTTTTGGCTCTACCGTCATTTTAATTTTTTGAAAAATACAAGATACATAAAAATGACGGAAATGTCTCTATTTTTTAAAAAATGATGGAAAATCCATCATTTATACCAAATATTTTCCGTCATTTTTTTTAAAAATCATAAAAAAATTCCGACGGAAATCTGCTAAAAATGACAGAAATTGTCTTCACTTCTGACTCCAAACAAAAATGGAAAAATTTCCTACATTTTTGATCCGTCATTTTAAACTAGTTTTCGTGTAGTGAAAGTAACAAAATTAGGTGGTCATTTTTTATATTAATTAGGTTGGTCGTTTTATTTTTATTTCTTTTAAATATTAATTATTAATATTTTTTAAAAATATTAATCAAGCACCAACTAGGTCACATTGTTTTTTAATTTTAAACGAGGCGACCAATCTGATTGGTCGCTATAGTTGGTCGCATTGTTTCATTTATATATATTTTTTAATTTGGTCGTCAAATTATAAGAAACTTTTTTAAAATTTTGAAATATTTAACGGACCAACTGGTTGGTTGCTTTTTAAAAAAAATTCATGCGATCAACTGGGTGGTCTCCTTTTTATTTTTTTAAATTTATTTTGGTAGTAAAATTGATTTTTTTTTAAATTAACGAAATATGTAAGCGAAATTTTTTTAAAACTTACGAAATATTTATACCTAAACTGGTTGGTCGCCATATTTTTTAATTTTCAAATTTAAAATATTTTAATAAGGTGACCAATTTAGTTGGTCGCATTGTTTTATTTATTTATATATTTTTTTAAATTTAGGCGACCAACCAATTTGGTCGCCAAATTGGAAGATATTTTTTAAAATTTTTGAATTCATGGTTACGACCAACATGTTGGTCGCATTTTAATCTTTTTATTAAAAAAGAGTCAGGCGACCAAACTGTTGGTCGCTTTCATCTTAAAATTGGCGACCAACTTCGAAGTGGTCGCGAAGTTGGTCGCCTATAGTATAAAGCGACCAACTTCGCGACCAACTTCAAAAGTGGTCTCAAAAAGTCAAGTATAAGCGACCAACCTCGAATTTGGTCGCTAGAGTTGGTCAGAAAAAGCCTTCTTTCTTGTAGTTATTTCTTGGTCTATTCCTTTCTGTTATGCTAGCTTTCCGCGTGACGAGAGTTCCTGGCAAGAAAACTTTTTTGCGTACTTGGCGATTGTGGTACCTTGATACGCTTGCCTTGTACGATTCGTTTCGCAGGTCCGCCTCGTCATAGGTTTCATCCCTCAACTCTAGCTCTGTGGCTAGGTTTTGGTCATTTGTTTGTTGGTCGTACTTCGAGATTCGATATGTTGGTATACTCATCTCGATTGGTACGACCGCTTCCACTCCATAGGTCATAGCAAAAGGGGAGTTGCCCGTGGGGTTCTTACTCATTGTGCGATATGCCCATAGGATTTCGCACAACTTGTCTGCCCAAGTCCCTTTGGCCAGTTCGATTTTCTTTTTCAATCCTTGTACGATGGCCTTGTTGGTAACCTCCACTTGCCCGTTTGCCTGAGGTCGGTAAACGGAGGCGAAGTGGAGTTTTATGTTTAGGTCTTCGCACATTCTTGAAAATTTTCCCCCTGTGAATTGTGTGCCATTGTCCGTGACAATGTCTTGGGGAACTCCGAATCGACAGACTATGGAGCGGTAGACGAACTTAACTGCCGCATCCTATTCCGCGACGTTGTTAGAAGCCGGGAAATGAAGTAGTACCGAGTGTTCGTAGTTTTTTCCATCCGGGCTATGGATTTTTACTCCGATACCCGAGCCTGTGCTGCAACTCGAGCCTTCCACTTTTACAACCCAAGGTTGGATCAAATTGGGTTGTGTGAGTTGGACAATGAAGTCCGCCACAGCTTGCCCCTTCCTTGATGGTAGTGTCTGGTTGGAAGTCTAAGTCGAATTCACTGAGTTCGATTGCCCATTTGGTCAACCTCCCAGAAATGTCGGGTTTGTGAAGTAGATGGCGCAAAGGACACGATGTTAGTACCACAATCGTGTGCACTAAGAAGTAAGCTCGAAAGCGACGACAAGCATGGATCACTGCAAATACGATCTTCTCGATAGGAGAGTATCGTAGTTCAGCACCTTGTAATCGCCTCGAGTGGTAGTATATAGGGACCTGGTCCTTGTCCCTCAGCGCAATGAGGACCGCACTCACGGCTTCTTTCGAGACCGCTATGTATAAGTATAGGTCCTCTCTCTCTTTGGGCGATGTCAGCATGGGGAGTGAGGACATATGCGCTTTTAATTTCGCAAATGCCTCCTCGCATTCTGGTGTCCAAGTGATACTACCCTTAGCCGCAGTTTTCAGTAATTGGAAGAACGGTTTACACTTGTCAGCCGTTTGTGATATAAAAGGACTGAGTGCGTTAATTCGACCGTTCAGTCTTTGTATTTCTCTGATTGTGCGGGGGGCTTCCATATCAAGGATAGCTTGGATTTTGTCGGGATTAGGTTTGATCCCGTGCTGACCTATATAGAAACAAAGGAACTTGCCTTCCTTGATTCCGAATGCGCACTTGGCTGGGTTGAGCTTCATTCCGTATTGCTTTAATGTATCAAGGGTTTCTCTCAGATCATCAAGGTGTTTTTCCATGCTTGACGACTTGACTAGGATGTCATCGACGTAAGCGGAAACATTGCCCCCAATCTGGTTTGCGAAAACCTTGTCCATCAAGCGTTGGAATGTAGCCCCAGCATTCCTTAAGCCAAATGGCATTACTCTGTAACAGAATGTCCCTGAGTCCGTGATGAAGGATGTTTTTTCCTCATCAGGCTTATGCATCAGGATTTGGTTGTATCCTGAGTGGGCATCCATCATAGAGAGGAGCTCGTTACCGGATGCTCCATCGACTAGTTCGTCGATAGATGGCAACGGGTAACTGTCCTTGGGGCATGCTTTATTGAGATCAGTGAAATCAATACACATGCGCCACTTGCCATTGGGCTTCTTGACAAGGACGGGGTTGGCCAACCAAGTCAGATATCGAACCTCCCGAATGTGCCCTGCATTCAGGAGTTTCGATATTTCCTCATTGGCTGCCTCCCGACTGTCAGAAGTGAGTACTCGATGTTTCTGGCGTCGAACTGGAATGGATGAATCGACGTTAAGTTTGTGCGTCACGATCTGACGCGCAATCTGTGTCGGTGCCTCACCCTCCCAAACGAACCTGTCCTGGTGCTCCTCCAGGACAGTCACAAGCCTGGCTCTTAAGGCAGGGGGTAGCCCCTTCTTTAATGCCATTTGTCCCCCTTCCAGCTGATATACCTCAGTCTCGTCCACAGGTTGTAATTTTTCTCTCTCCTCAATGTCAGGTGGGGCATGGACGAGC
Organism: Zostera marina; assembly: GCA_001185155.1. Classification (NCBI taxonomy): domain Eukaryota; kingdom Viridiplantae; phylum Streptophyta; class Magnoliopsida; order Alismatales; family Zosteraceae; genus Zostera; species Zostera marina. The sequence continues at coordinate 80,938 of LFYR01000983.1, read as the reverse complement.
ATGTTGTTAAACCTTGTCAGCTGGGTTTCCTTCTTATACCCCTGCTTAGAATCCTTTTATGATCCTTTGACAGTTGCAACGAACCCGTTTACTGGGTATCGAATGCATTGGTGATAAGAAGACGGGACTGCTTGGATTCCGTGGATGAAGGGGCGTCCGAATATGCCATGAAAAGTGGATTCTACTTCCACCACTATAAAATGACATGTTCGGCTAACCCTCCCTCGCTTGGAATCGATGAAGACTTTCAAATCAATAACACCGGCCACTGGGGCGGCGATGTTAGTGAAACCATAGATGGCTTCCTTACAGGGAGATAGTTTCTCCCTTTTAAGGCCCATCTTGGTAAAAGTGTCCATATAAAGGATGTCCGCAGAGCTGCCGCTGTCGACAATCATCCTCTCGACTCGGGAATCGGGACCGATGTCTGCTTGGATCACGAGTGGGTCCTCGTGAGGTTGCAGGGCATCATCCAGGTCCTCTTCGAAGAAGTATATTGACTTCTCCTCGCGGACCTGTTTTCCAATGTCTCGAGGTGTTGATTGTGACATCAGCACCTTTCGGGCATATCCTCTATTTTGGCCAACGGATCCACCACCAAATATCATATTGATGGTCTTCCGTTGGCGGTTCTCGCTGTTGTCGCTATCTGGCGAAGGAGAACGTGGATGCTTCCCCTTTGAGTCAGATTCGCAATTGTCTCGTCCTCAGGATCTCTTGACGAAGTTGCCAAGTTCTCCCTTTGAGACTATCTGGCGAAGGAGAGCGTGGATGCTTCCCCTTTGAGTCAGATTTGCAATTGTCTCGTCCTCGGGATCTCTTGACGAAGTTGCCAAGTTCTCCCTTTGAGATCAACTGCTCGACAAAAGACGAGAATTCCCTGCAATCGTCTGTTAGGTGGCCGCAGTCCTTGTAAAATTTGCAGTATTTCCCAGTTTGCGTGCGTCCATCTTTGCTTGCAGGGTCTAAAGACCGAGAGGCAAGTAGATCTAGCTGCTCGGTTCTTTAGCTTCTCAAACAGCTCGCCCTTGCTGATTGTAAGCGGGGTGTTTCTTTTCCACAGTGGAGTTGCACCCTTTGGCGGTTGGCTGGTTGAGGTTTGGTACACCTTGTTATCGTGCCTAGGCTTCCATTCTTTTTTGGAAGTTTCAGCCCTGTTGTTGGTGTACCTGTTAGAGGTGTCGTGAAAATTGTTGTTTTCACTGTACCCCTTCCTCTCGAACTTAGGTTTCTTAAAGCTAGGAGTCCCAAGTTCAGCTAGCTTGTTCTCATCCTCCTCTTCCACTTCATTGTACAATTGAGTGCGTTGGAAGAGGTCGGGTAGAGAGTCCACCTTGTGGAGAGTCAGATTTTGGGCCAGAGGGGAGTAGGGGACCAATCCTTTGATCTTGTGGATCACTTGAACCGTCATACGCTTCGATCCTGGGTACCCGCCAGGTAGGTGGGAAAGCTCACCTTAAAAGGTCATCGCGAAGAGGAGCACTTTTGATCCTTAGGATCTCGTGTGGATTGCCGACAGCTGGGTCGGTGGCCAGTTTCCGAAGAAGATCCTCTACAAACCGAGTGGTAAGAGTCCTTTCGGAGCGACTCTTACTGGGTCCCGTTTTAAGACGGGAACTCTGTTTGGTTTTCTACGCAGATGGAGAGTAGATGGACCCAGATTCATCCGCTTTTTCACGGATGGTGGTGGTCCTTTAACTCCTCGCTTGCTCGAGGTTAGTCATCCTTCTTTCTATGTTGTCCATAAAACTGAACAACCTTTCTTCCAAGGTGGGTGGAGCCTTGGGCACTATGTGTTCCTCGATGTGTGGAGGAACCGAGTTTGTTTCATCAGGTCGAGCATTGCTGGGTCCCTTTGGTCGGGATTGCTCGCCCTGGTCCAGCTCAGTTGCTGGCATTTTACCCTTACTTCTTGTGGCGTAAGGGTGCTTTTGTTTTTCGATGATGGTCATAAAAACAAAAGCGGAGAAGTACCAAAGTGGGGAGGTGACCTGACTGAGCTTGTTCGGAAAAACAAAAAATAAGTCGGCTAGTTAGGGGAAAACTCGGCGACTTTAGATTTCGAGGTGTTTTTCGAACAAGGTCGTGGACAGCACTGTTAGCTACCAGACGATATTCTGGATCGGACGATTCTCAAGGATAAGTCGACGATTTAAGGTTAAATCGGACCTGGACCGAAAATCAGACGATCTAACTCGGCGACTTATTTCACAAACTCGACGAACCCTCTAGGAGAGCTCAAACCGGATTTTGCAAAAAAATCGCGATTACGACGGGATACCGGTGGTTCGGTAGTCCAACAGATGGCGCCAGCTGATGAAGCACTGAATCTGCTACCAGGGCTCGCGGTGGTGCGAGGTGATGCCTGAGGCTCTGAAGTCTACGACGCGCGCTCTACGTCAAATACCTGCAAGTAGAAACTAGGCGATTCTAGTGAGACTCGCCGAGTTTCTTAGTGATGCTCTGGTGAGAGTGGAACTTGTGTTATGTCTTTGAGTGTCCCCTTGGGACCCCTTTTATAGGGTCTCGGAGGGCGCATTCAAAGGTGGACATCGCGCCTATGGTCATATATGGTAACATTTATGACGTTGGCTGGCGGCGTGTAACGGTCGTAAGTCGGCGATTCAGGTATGGAAGTCGCCTAGTTAGGGCTAACTCGCCGAATTTCCAGGGGCAAGATGTGCAGTCTACCATACTGTCGATCTTGGCCCTAACTCGGCGACTTATCCCTAATGTCGGCGACTTACGGGCTAACTCGGCGATCTGGACGATGAATGTGTTCCGCACCGTGGGAGCTCTCCGGGGATCCGACCAAAGCGACGGAACTCTAGTCCTTGTTGAAAGGCGTTGCTGGGAGTGACTGCCGTAATCAGGCATGTCTCACCACACCTCAAGCAAGAAAATATAACACAGAATCAGAATTAACCACAACTACCACCCTTGATTTCAACTCCACCTTCTCTAGATCAAGCTCAGAATTGTCAAATATGTGATAAAAAACGGCCACTTGGCAAAACAGTATCCTGAAATATCTAATTATACAGCATTTCAGGCAACAACAGTAGATGTTCAGACCGGTTGTAATACATCAGAAGTACAACCTGAAGTATATATTCCAGAACTAGCAATGTCTACAGCAGCTAGTCAGACTGAATCAGCATAGTGTCTGGACTCAGGAGCCTCAAGTCACATGACTCCAGACTTAGGAGCTTTTACAACTTATGAACCTTCAACAGGTACTCAGTATGTAACCTTAAGAGCATTTACCAGTAACATATAGGAGTAGGGTAACCTTAAGAGCAAATAGGAAAAATCATATATTAGGAGTGTTATGTGTATCCGGGCTTAAGAAAAATTTAATTTCTATACAAAAGTTAACCAGAGATTTGAATTGTATAATTGTGTTTAATGATAATCGTTTTTGTGTAAAGGATCTGGACACTATGGACATGTTATTTACTGGCAGTAGTAAAGAAGGGTTATACCATCTCTATCCTGATGTTCAAGCTTATTACGGAGTAAGAGTAACAAAGGAAAAATGGCATGAGAGGCTTGGTCATCTTTCTGAAGCTATTATGAATCAAACCTATGGGGAACTATTGGTGAAAGCCGAACCAGGAAAGAATCAATATTTTTGTTCAGTCTGTCCACTTGAGAAGAGCCATCAGCAACCGTATAGTAGAAGAGAAAACCTAGCAAATAAGCCTTTACAAATTCTGCACATAGACTTATGGGGGCCATCCCCAAAAATCCCTGTAAAAGTTTTCAGATACTATGTATCAATCATAGATGAATGTTTTAGGTTTAATTGGCTTTTCCCAATAATAAAGAAATCAGATTTTTTCCAGATATTGTTAATTTTCATAAGTAAATAGAAAAATATTTGGAACTAGAAATCAAAGAAATCCAAATTGATTTAGGAGGTGAATTTTTGAATATGAAATAAAGAAATTATCTGATGGAAGTTGGGATTAAACAAAGGATGACCTGCTCACACACACCTAAACAACATGGGTTAGTTGAAAGAAGGCACAAACAGATTTTAGAAGTAGGAAGATGTTTGCTGATAAAATCTGGAATTTCACATGAATACTGGCCAGAAGTTTTTTGTACTGTTGTGTATGTGATAAATAGACTGAACACACCAAATTTAGATAACAAAAGTCCATTTGAACTGTTGATGAAAAGGCAACCAGACTACAAGATTATGAAAACTCTAGGATGTAGTTGTTATCCTTTATTACCCAAAGAAAATAGAGACAAGCTGATGCCAAAGGCCAAAAAGTGCATTTTCATGGGGTATCCAGCTCAACAAAAGGGTTATAAATGTATGGACTTGGAGAATAAAGAAATCAGGGTGTATAGGGATGTATTTTTCAATGAAGATGAGTTTCCATTCATTCAGGAAAAATTAAGGAATAATACTGAATCAGAAACGAAAAAAAATTTAGTTGAATCTGAGTTTTGGTCATGCATCTATCCATCCTATCCACCTATACAACAACAAGGTGTGAATAATATAGAGTCTTTACCTAGGTTAGAAAGCCTAGAAGGGGATTCATCTAATCATTCTTCTAGCTCAAGGTCTATAGATAGGTTAGGCCAAGAGAGTCAAGTAAATTCAACAATGGTTTCTAATAATTCAAGTCCAATTTATATAACTCCCAATATCTGTCCAAACAATTCTAATATGCCTCAAATCAACTCTAATACACTCAAAGGTCAGTCTATTACATCAACATGCTACTCTAATAGTAAGTCTGGACCAATAGACACCAACTCTTCAAGAACAAATTCAATTGAAAGCACTGAGAACAGGATTAATCTGGAATTGAATCCAGATATGAGCCATTCTACTGCATCTGATTCTCAAAATCAGGACAGGACTCCTCTCAGAACAAGGAAATCAGAAATAATCAAAATTAAATGTGTTGATACTAAATATAAAAATTATGAGTGTAATATTACTATAACTTATGAAATTTTTTAGCCTACATGTTTTTCACAGGCAAATAAGAATGAATGTTGGAGAAAGACAATGGATAAGGAGATGCAGGCAATTAAAGAAAATCAGATTTGAAATTTAATGGAAAAAGGAGATCATATGAACATAGTGGAATGCGTGTGGGTATATAAGTTGAAAATAAAATCAGATAGGAGTATAGAGAGGTGCAAAGCAAGGCTGGTGGCACAAAGGTATAGTCAGAAGGAAGGAGTAGATTTTCAGTATACTTACAGTCCTGTGGTGAAAATCTTAACAGTAAGAACTGTGTTATCTTTGACAGTTAGTAATGGGTGGAGATTAAGACAACTGGATGTTAGGAATGCATTCTTGAATGGAAATTTACAGGAGGTTGTGTATAAGAGACAACCCAAGGGATATCAAGATAAATTCAGACTAGATCATGTGTGTTTACTTCATAAGGCACTATATGGATTAAAGAAAGCTCCTAGGGCTTGGTACTTAAAACTGCAAGAGCATCTAATAAGCAATAAATTTCAGAACTCAAATGCAGATGCTTCACTATTTTTTAGAACATCTGAAAAGACTAAAATCTTGGTATTAGTCTATGTGGATGACATAGTAGTGACAGGAGATGATGAGAATGAAATTTCAGAATTTATTAAAATAACTTGTGAAACATTTCAGTGCAAGGATATAGGGATACTAAGCTATTTTTTAGGAATCCAATGTGTCTATCAAGGGGAAGAGATGGTTATATCTCAGGAAGGTTACACAAAAGATATATTAAAAAAATATGGTTATGATCAGTCAAACCCAGTGAGAACACCAATGGTTCAATTTCCCAAATTACAACATGAGATGGGTGAAGATGTTGAATATATCACAATTTACAGAAGTATGGTCGGAAGTTTACAATACCTAGCATTGAACAGGCCTGATCTCTCATTCCCAATTAATCAGGTATGTCAGTTCTTGTAAAAACCCAAGGAGGGTCATATGAATGCAGTAAGGAGAATTTTTAGGTACTTAAAGGGGACATATACATTGGGATTAAGGATAACCAGAGGCACAGATAGTATGAATGACCTAATAGCATATACAGATGCTGATTGGGGAGGAACCACTTGAAGAAGATCAATCACTGGCTCAAGCATTTGGTATAAAGGGAATTTGTTATCTTGGTCAGCCAAGAAACAACCATCAGGGTCAAATTTAAGCAATGAGGCTGAGTTTAAAGCAATGGCGCATGTTACTTCAAAATTACAGTGGTTTTGCTACTTATTTCGATAATTAGGGATTAAATTGAATAATCCTCCTATTCTATTATGTGACAATTGCTCAGCAATTTTTATGTCAAGAAACCCAACTATCATAGCACGTTCAAGACATATTGAGATAAGCTACTATTTTGTTCGTGAATTAATAAACACTACAAGATTCCTGCGTTTCAGAGACGATCAAAAATCGTCGCTGAAAGTCAAAAATCGTCGCTAAAAGAAATTTAGCGACGATTTTTGATCGTCGCTAAAGCTTCGCTGTAGGTCGCCTCGTTAAAAAATTAGCGACGATGTTGGTCATCGTCGCTAAAAAATAGCAATGATGCTTCATCGTCGCTAACATTTGGCCGCGCGCAGATTTTTTTTGGCGCCAAAACATATCATCATCGCTAAATCGTCGCTAGTATTTGAAAAATATCGTCGTTAAATTGTCGCTATTATTAAATTTTATTGTTCCCTGTCTCAACTAATTGTCTCTACATCGTCGCTAAAATATTATACAATAAAAAAAAAAATTAATTGGGTGCTCATTTAGAACCTTACATATTTCAATTAATACTTGAAAATAATAAATATTCACATACATTCAATCACACACATTCAATCACACGCATTTATTTAATCCCACATATTCAATCACACACATTTACTATAAATCTCGATAATACTCTCACTTAATAAATTAGATTAACAAAAAAAGTAATATATATTGATTCAACATTTATATGTTATAAAATTTATGTTTTCATTTGAGTTAAAAATGTTTTACAATTTTGGATAATTAATAGTTATGTAATTATTGAAATTATTGAATGCAATCCAAGCACGATCTTGGTTATCAAATTTAGAAAATTTCTACACATAGAAAATTGTTGACTTATTTCTCAAATAAATTTAACATATAAAATACGTACAATCACATAACATACCAAAAATTTATCCCAAATTATATCTTTATCCTCATCGCTCCATTGAGCCCATGTGATTTTTGCCCCTGGAATAAATCTTTTAACCAACTAACCAATTTGCTTTCGTATATCATTTGGAAACACTACAAGAAATCCGACCTTGTATGACGGTCTTTGGATGGCGGATTTCCGCCATCTAAAGTGATCGTCGGCGGAAATCCGCCATCTAAAGACCGCCATCTTGGACACCGCCATTAAAACCCCTAAACCGCCATCTAAAGTCCGCCATCTATTATCCATCCCCATTTCCCACCAAAAATCGTATAGATGGCGGAAATCCGCCATCTAATCTGAAAATTTTCGCGCGAACTGAAAAGTTTTAGATGGTGGAAATCCGCCATCTAAAATATGGCGCGGGAATAGTTTGGCGCCAATTCATTGATGGCGGTTAATTTCATTGACGGCGGATGTCTGCCGACTATCCTTGGAACTTTAGATGGCGGATTTCCGCCATCTAAAGTTACGCAGTCGGTTCCATTAGTTTATAGATGGCGGATATCCGCCATCTATTCGTGGGAGAGGGCGATTGTGCCCAGCTTTAGATGGCGGATTTCCGCCATCTAAAACTTAGTAGAAGAGTATAGATGGCGGAAATCCGCCATACAATGTTTGTTTAATTTTTTTTTTAAATAGGATTCTATATTGTGCGTTCGAATCGTCGTTTTTTGAAATAGAAATCGATATTTGAGAAAACGATTTTGAAATAGAAATTGAAATCGATGTTTTTTATTAAAAAGAAATTAAATTACAGAATCGTTAAACATTCGAAGTTTTAATAAGAAAAATATAATCGTTTAATCAACACTCGTCTGAAAGCGAGTCTTCTGAATCTGAATCAGAAATATCTGATCCGAATGCAGACGGTATTGTGGACTTTGAAGTAGAAGCCATCTGCGTCATGTCGAGTCCAGAAGTCTTCAAAGTCTTATTCAGTTTCTTCATATATGATTTCATAGCATTGAACTTCTTCTTGTATTTGGAGACGTCTTTTTGACTCTCGTTACACTTGTTCTGAAAATGAAAATAAAAATGAGTTCGGTAATCAACAAAATTATTGAAATATATTGTAAATACCTCCAATGCTTTGAATTTTTCCGACCAAACTGCATCTGGTGTTGCATCAACAGTCGTGCTTTCTGAGATCGGCTCTTTTCCTTTCCAATTTGGAGCAGCCCATCTTTCGTTTGTTGTGCTCACCATACTGGCAGCTTCTCCAATTCCTATTATTCGATTCTTTTTATTTTTTCCGAAAGTCTTGTTGACCGTCGCTTCGATAAATTGCTGCATTATAAAAAAAAAATAAGAAAAACGAAATATAATTAAAATAATCAATGGAACTTACAAATGGAGTCATTGATTCAGATTCAGCCCACGATTTTGCCTCTGGACTTTTGATAAATTCCGTGGCTTCAAGCTGAAAGAATAACAAAATCAAACAATGATAATAGAAATTATAAAATATAAATAATTTTAAAAAAATACTTACAACTTTATCGCTTCCCTTATATGTCATTTGTAAAGTCTCTGACCAAGCTTCGACTTCACTCCTCCTTGTTGCATCTATATTCACATAATTCATTAATATATAAAAAAATAGATATAAATTATAAAAAAATTACCAATTCATGACGTCTTTGCGCTAATCCTTTTGAACCAGCGTGATGTGTCATTTGATTCGCTCGGTTCGCGGTATTTATCTCGGAAATTTGCTGAAATTATAAAAAATAATAATTAATATAATAAATATATATATATATATAATCTACGTACCTTTCCTTTTTCCGAACGATGTTGTCTTAATTTATTCAGAAATTGTGGTTTGCTGACATATGGCGGAAGAGTCGCTAAAATGTCTTCTTCTCTCATATCAGGATCAGAGCCATAAGTTTTAACCAAAGAATTATGGTTGCTCCTCCAGAGTTTGTTCAGCCTACCATTGATATAAGTTTGTGCAGCTTTGCTTCCACTTAAATCATATTCAGCCTACATATTCAAAACTTATAAGTTTTGGAAAATTAATAAATTACAGTTTTGGAAAATTAAAAAAATATATACTTACAGTTAATATTTTTAACGCGTCTTGAAAATTCTGTTGTGGTTGATGACGCCACTCAATGTCGTACGGGAATAGAGTATGGTCTTTTGCTAAAAGAGCCATTCTTGTCGTTAACTTCCTCGCCATTTCATCCGTGGCTTGGTTTGTGTTATCAAACATAACCTTCCACTTCGTACCTTTTTCTGGATGGTTATGGGGGTGGTCTTTTGTGCGACCACGATCCTTCTTCTTTGGAGGCACATTCGATGTGGATGGCCTCGCATCTAATTAATTTACATATTTAAGAATTAATTTTTTATAGAAACAATGATAATATTTAAAATATAAATAATAAACTGACCACTCGAACTGGACTCTTCAAAAGAGCGACGAGATGTAACCATCGCCAGTGCCAGAAATGGTGTGATAACACCAAGCAGAACGAAAACAGTAAACATAATCTGAAATATTTAAATTTGAAAATAAAATTAGTTATTTTAAATACATAGCCAGACACCCGTATATGGGGTCTTGGTCTGACACAACAACCAAACATTTTTCCTATTGTAATTTACATTCTTTATTATTAGACACAACAAATCTTCGAAGTCGTCGTGAAAAGAGTTGTATTCGATTTTGAATGAATGTGTGCCACCACAATCATTCAACACTCTAGCCTCGTATCCTAACACTAAAATCTGACAGGTTTCCATTGTTTGAGGATTTGTCGACCATATTTTTGGACAGTTCTGAAAATGATGACCGTTGACTCCGCAACGGAAACAAGCAAAAACACGACAATAATAATCTATGTTTTTGTGAAAACTACGTTGAATCTGTTTAAGTCGCTCTAGTCGTTCATATCGTTCGACGATTGCAAGTAGTTGACTCATTTTTTACTGAAAAAAAGAAATATTTATAATCAACATGATATTACATTGAAAATATTAAATTATACTGTAATATAATACTTTATAATTTAATTACAACAATCATCATTATCAACATCGAAAATATCTCTATTTGGTATTTTAAGGACTGAACTCCATTCAGATTCTACCGAATCTTGAATGTAGAAACATTGTTGAGCCTGATTTGCCAAAATGAATGGTTCCTTTCCAAATTTCCCCCGTGTCGTGTTGACTGAAACGACACCAAAATCATCAACTTTAGTACCTGTTTTTCCAGGATCGTACCACTTACATTCAAACAGACAATATTTAGTCGTGTGACCGTAGCAAATTTCGAAGACATTTTCTAATAATCCATGATATTCAATTTCTGCTACCAACGGAGCATCATTTGGAGATTTTGTATACGTTGATGTTGTAGCCGATAGAAAAATACCGTTATTTTGCGTCGATCTACGATTTGTCAATTCTGACGTCTGAAATTTTAATCCATTCATAATGTAACCACTATAAATTGAAGCAAAACAACTTGGTCCGCGGGAAATAGAATTCAAATTTGTGTCAGATTGTTGAGCTTCGGACATGTGTTTTTTAAACCAATCGGCAAATTGATTGAAGTGTAAATTTTCCAGACGGAGTTGTGTGTGTTTTGGAAACATAACTTTCAATTGCTTCAAGTGTTTATTTCGATATGGTTCGACACTTTCAAGATCAAACAATATACATTGATGCAACTGTTTCTGTTGTAAAGTAGTCAACGTTATATCAGTCGGTGCATTTAAAAACCCATCGATATACCTATCTGGGCGATTTGATTTTGTCTCGACATTTTGTAAAAACCGAGAACAAAACGTCATTGACTCTTCAGCAAGATAACTTTCCGCAATAGATCCTTCCGGGTGACTACGTACGGTCACATGATTTTTTAGAGTCAAAAGATACCTAAAATGAGAATATATATTGTATGATTAAGACATATTAATTATAAATTTATTTATAATTGTATAATTAAATATATATACCTCTCTATCGGATACATCCATCGATATTGTACCGGTCCAGCTATTTTCACTTCGGTTGCTAGATGGACCGTCAGATGAACCATTACAGTAAAAAAACCGGGAGGAAAGATTTTCTCAAGATTGCACAATGTATATATGATTCTTTTCTCCCATCGTTCCATAAGTTTGATTTCGATTACTTTCGAACAAATATCGTGGAAATATCCGCAAAGTTCAACGAGAACAGAAGTCACTACAGGTTTTATCGATTTTCTTAATGCAATAGGATGTAACTGTTGCATTATAACGTGACAATCGTGACTTTTCAATCCGATAAATTTTCTTTCTTTCATTTTCACGTTTCTAGAAATGTTTGAACAATATCCTTCGGGAAGTCGGAGGGATTTGAACACTGACAGAAATAATATTTTTTCATTCGTCGTTAAGTTGAAACACGCACTCGGAATGTCCCATTCTTCTCCCCGTCGAATAGGATGAAGTTCTTTTCGGATTCCTATCGATTGTAGATCGAACCTCGCGTTCAAATTATCTTTCGTTTTACCATCCATTTCCAAAATAGTGTTCAAAATATTGTCACACACATTCTTTTCGGTGTGCATAACATCAATATTGATGGGGGTGAAACCCGACCAGTACTCCAAGACGCGCAAGCAAGCGCCAAGCGGGGAACTCCGCGGGAAACCGGACCGGAACTCAAGTGTGCAGAGCTCTGCTTTGCTAGGAATTCTTCTTCTCCAAATGACCTGCCTTTGATGAGTGGGGGGTGCCCTCTATTTATAGGGGTTCTTATGGGGTCAATCTGGTCATTTGGGCAGTAACCGCCTAACTGCCTAACTGATCAGATTGGGTCCAGGGGTCGACTTTCCAGAGATCGACTTTCTGGGGGTCGACTTTTCCTGGTGATCGACTTTACTCAAAAGTCGATCCCAGGGAAGTCGATCCTCAGGAAAGTCGATCTTCCTAGGATTCGACCTGGGACCTCCACAACCCTAGAATAGATACCTCAACTCATCTTAGGCTATCCGGACTTCTAGTTGCTGGTAGGTTGTGAC
>LFYR01000983.1:38506-67880 GCA_001185155.1 Zostera marina | reverse complement strand
GATAGGGGCTGATTGTGACTCCTCGTCTACCTACGTTCATCCGTGGGTGAGGTTTACTCTTGAGTACGTCCCTCGTCTAACCTACGTTTCCGTAGGTGAGGTTCACACTTTAGCCGATGTGTTCCCTGTCTAACCTACGTTCTTCTGTAGGTGGGGTTCACTTTTGCCGATGTGTTCCCCGTCTAACCTACGTTCTTCCGTAGGTGGGGTTCACTTTTGCCGATGTGTTCCCCGTCTAACCTACGTTCTTCCGTAGGTGGGGTTCACTTTTGAGTGTGTCCCTCGTTTAACACTACGTTTCCGTAGGTGAGGTTCACTCTTTGCCGCTGTGTTCCCCGTCTAACCTACGTTCTTCCATAGGTGGGGTTCACTTTTGGGTACGTCCCTCGTCTAACACTACGTTTCCGTAGGTGAGGTTCCCTTTTTGCCGTTGTGTTCCCCGTCTAACCTACGTTCTTCCGTAGGTGGGGTTCACTTTTGAGTATGTCCCTCGTCTAACACTACGTTTCCGTAGGTGAGGTTCACTCTTTGCCGCTGTGTTCCCCGTCTAACCTACGTTCTTCCGTAGGTGGGGTTCACTTTTGTCGATGTGTTCCCCGTCTAACCTACGTTCTTCCGTAGGTGGGGTTCACTTTTGAGTGTGTCCCTCGTCTAACACTACGTTTCCGTAGGTGAGGTTCACTCTTTGCTTTGGATGGGATACGCATCCTGACTCTGTTACCATTAAGACTTTCTCTATCCACGTTCTTCCGCAGGTAGAGTTAATTTGGCGTCCTACTTTGTTACTGCGTCCAGTAATAGTAGGAGTTCAAATATCTTTATATGGCTTAGCTCATTTTGCTGCCGTATCCCCGTCCGAGTTGTGGACTTCCACGATTCCTCAGGAGCATTTCGTGTTACACCCTCCTGTCTTGGTGTGCCTCTGCAACTCCAACTTGTCTGGGTTCTTTTTTCTGCACCCCTTTTATGTGGGAGAAAAAGTCGATCCCTTGTTGGTTTTGGTCGACTTTTGCTAAATGTCGATCCCCTGTTGAGTTTCCTCGACTTTTGCTAAATGTCGATCCCTTGTTGAGTTTGGTCAACTTTTGTCAAAAAGTCGATTCCTGGTGCTTTTGGTCAAAAGTCGATCCCTTGTGGAAAAAGTCGATTTTGCCATTTTGTCCTTTTGTGCTGTCCTAGGGTCTATAAATAGGACCCCTAGGTTCTCCTTTTCCTTCATCCATCCATGGCTCTTCTTGTGAGTCTCTTTGCTGATTTCATTCAGGGAGAGATTGAGGAGCTGGATCGGATTTTGAATATTCTGGATCCTCGGTCGTCGACCTTGGATCTTCCTTCTCTGCGCCAGCTCATTGTTGAGCGGCAGAGTGTTGCTGTTGCTGCTAGGGAGTCCATTTTTGAAGAATGGTCTGGTGGCGATCTTCCGCCTGCCTCTTCTTCTTCTATTCCTCCACGTGGCCGACGTCGGAGGCGTCCCCGCCGCGGTGCTTCCCCGCTGGATCAGGTCCCTCGCCGCTTGCGTCGTCGTATTAATTTTAATTAGGAGCCTGTAAAATTTTTCATTCATCATCTTTGCAATTTTGAATAAACATATTTTTACCTTTTCCTTTATTTGACTTACACCTTTACTTTGAAGTACGTTAGTGTAACCGAAATTTTTTCTCTTGGTCAATACCATGTTCTTTTTTCCTTTTCTAAAGGTGTCGGATTTCTGACAAGTCGATCTCATTTCTCCCTGGAAATGTTTATGTTGCCTAAAAATGTCGATCTCACCTTTTTCTGAGGAAGTCGATGACTGCTGATCCTTTTCTAAAGGTGTCGGATTTTTGACAAGTCGATCTCATTTCTCCCTGGAAATGTCGATGTTGCCCAAAAATGTCGATCCCACATTTTCTGAGAATGTCGATGACTGCTGATCCTTTTCTAAAGGTGTCGGATTTTTGACAAGTCGATCTCATTTCTCCTTGGAAATGTCGATGTTGCCCAAAAATGTCGATCCCACCTTTTTCTGAGAATGTTGATGACTGCTGATCCTTTTCTAAAGGTGTCGGATTTTTGACAAGTCGATCTTATTTCTCCCTGGAAATGTCGATGTTGTCCAAAAATGTCGATCCCACCTTTTTCTGAGGATGTCGATTAGAGTAGTGTGGAATGTCGATCCTGACCTTCTCTTTTGAAGGTTTCGAATTCCTTGTCAAATGTCGACGCCTATCCCCTTTTTCCTGGGAATGTCGAACATGCTTTCCTTCGGAATGTCGATCCTGGCCTTCTCTTTTGAAGGCATTGAATTCCTTGGTAAATGTCGACGCCTATCCCCCTTTTCTGGGAATGTCGAACTTGCTTTTCTGTGGAATGTCGATCCTGTCCTTCTCTTTTGCAGGTTTCGAATTCCTTGCCAAATGTCGACGCCTATCCCCTTTCTGGGAATGTCGAACGTGCTTTCCTGCGGAATGTCGATCCTGACCTTCTCTTTTGAAGGTTTCGAATTCCTTGCCAAATGTCGACGCCTATCCCCTTTTCCTGGGAATGTCGAACTCAATTTTCTGCGGGATGTCGATGGTTTTTCTGAAATGTCGATGGATCTTCTTGAAATGTCGACGCCATCTATTCGGATTTTAGGGTTTTTCACGGACTGGGCCGTCGTGGGCCTGCCGGGCCCGTGGGCTTCCTGGTCCAACGGGTCGACCCGGATGAACAGTGCCCGCGACGGTTCGTCTTCGACTTTCCCCTATAAATAGCGAGAGGAGTTCATTTGTTTCTCACTCGTTTTCTTCGCTCCGACCGATCGACTTTCTCGCATCGACTTCCAGGCTCCTTTTCTTCGACTTCCTGCATCTTCCGCTTCGACTTCCAGCGTGCGTGAGGCTTCGACTTTAGCCTTGGAGGTGCAGCTTTCTGGGGTCCGACTTTTGTTGTCGGGCTCTACTGAGGCTGCACTGGGTTCGACTTTCTTGGCGTCCGACTTTTCTGAAAGTCGGTCCCTTTCGAAGTTGTTCCCCATTGGACTGTGGTCCGACTTTGTGAAGTTTGACGCCTTGTCATCGACTTTTCAAAGTTGGATCCATTTTTACTGGAATCGACTTATTGTCAGTCGACTTTCCTGTAATCGACTTCTTGAGACCTTTGTCTCCTGACAGTCGACTTTTCTGGGATCGACTTCTGAGGTCGACTTCCTTTATATTGCAAGTTCGATTCCCTTAAGTCCAGGTCGACTTTTCTTGGGATTGACTTTTGCCTTGACTTGGCCTGACTGCTCTGTTCTTCGTGCAGGTTTTATAATGTCTTCTGACAAGAACTCGCAGCAAGATGCTCCTCAGATCCCAAAAACCACAAATGTCGAGGAGGTTCGGAATCCTTCAGAGTCTGTTCAGCCCGCTCCTGTCGTACCGGAGCCTAGAGCTTCCAGGGTCTGCTCAGGCTGCTCCTGTCGTACCGGAGCCTAGAGCTTCTCCTTCCGTACCTGCCGGAAGTAAGAAAAAGATTCTTTCCCGTCGTACGCGCAAGCCCGTACCTGCTAGTAAGTTATTTATTATTTATTTCGTAACTTACTTTTTTATTTGTTCCTTTTTTGTTTGTAGGTGTTCCCCACTCTTCCCCCTTACGTTCCAGCTCGGGTCTTCTACCTCTAGCTCGGGAAGCTCGGGTTCCTCCTCTTACTACTCTTCTTCAGAGGATGTAGATATTGGAGGAACCCCTCCCTCCGTTGTCGGGACTCCTCCTCCTACTATCGTTTTGACTTCTATTCCTGAGGAGACTCCTACTTCGGGGGTTTTAACTGTGACTACAGGCCGTTCTGCTCAACTTCCTCCCGAAGTCTGTAGTCAAAATATTCATGTCCTTGAGAGTTCCCCTAGGGGTTACCCTTCCGAGACGAGGGACAAATACCCCTTTCCTTCTCCCCTTGAAGAGAAGCACGCCCCATCTTTCTATCGGGAGATTGATGGTTCTTGGCGTCAGTGGTCCGTTCTTGTTCGTAACGGTTTCCACGTCGTCCCTATCCTTGACCGGGGCGAATATGGAACCGTATATGGTTCCTTTTGTGCAGTCTCTCTGACTGATATTCCGGGCTACCCCCTTTCTTCTAACGCGGGTAGCTGCTCTAACACCCTTTCCTTGGATGCTGCCCAAAAAATTTTGAGGGGGTTAGAGCTTAGGGAGAGAGTGGATGCTGCCCTCTGAGAACACTGGCGACGTGCCCCCCTACTTCATGCTGGCACTCCATCGAGTGTATTTCACTAACTTTCCGATCCTTCCGATCCCTTCTATCATTAGTGAAATACTTCTTTACTCTGGAATGTGCATCTCCCAGATGGGTGCCGCCTTTTTCTTCTATGTCAGGGGCTTTATTAACATTCTCAGGGATGCTGGCATAGTTCCTACCGCTCGGCTGTTCTTCCACTTCTTCACATTCCAAAATCCGAAGAAGGGCAGCCTTTTTATTGCATGTGCCAGCCGTGCTACCTCCATCACTCACTCTGCTATCTTGAAAGATCCTCCGACCAGGCGGAACAAGAGTGAGTTTATCTTCGTGGATTGCAGGTTATGTCCTGGCAGCAGACTTCTCCCTGCATCCACTAGTGGCCGTAAGCCTATTCCTCGTCCTGATCTGACTGAGGAAGAGGGAGCTTCCGTGCAAAAGCTCGCCTTTTTGCATCTATCGCTGTGCCTGTCGGTCACGCGATTGAAGATACTTTTAGCCGACAAGGTCTTCCTTTGCCTGTTTTCCTTTTGTGTTTTTATATACGCATATATTTTCTAACTCTGTTTTTGTTTCTTGCAGATTTTTATATGCATCACCCCGGAGGTATCCCCGAACGCGTCGGACAAAACGAGACGGGTTCCAAAGTTTATGCCGCTGCCTCCAAGCCTTCTGACGCTGATTATCTGAGGCAGCGTGCAATAGAGAATGCCTATACGGCGAGGTCCCCTACTCCTCCTAACGAAGTCCCACGAACTGAGGAAGGGGAGGTACCTAAAGACACTACTCCCGTGCAGTCTCCTGCTGCCTCGAGGCTTTCTAGCTTCTTCCGTACATTGTCAGAAGAAGAGCGAGAGAAAGCGGTGCGGAAAAGGAGATTCAGTCTAAGCGGACTGAAAAAACTACCGAGAAAGAGGTCTCTGAGAGGAGAAAAAAAAAGAACGAACTCCTCCTCCCCCCAGGACCGACTCGTCTCCTCCGAGGAAGAGGAGACCCTCCCCCAAGCGACGAAGTCCTCTTCGCAAGAAGACCTACTATCCTGGGGAGTCCTCCCGGGGTCGCTTTAACTATTCTTCCACCCGGGAGACACAGCTGCCGGGGTATCAAGGATCGCGTCCCCGAAACTATGGGTCCAAATTTTCCCTGACCCCTGATACGGATGCCACCCGTACCACTTTGCGGGCTATCTCTGGGTATCCGATGGACCGGATCGTTGAAGAAATTGGACAGAACTTGAGCAACGTGAGTATGCTTTATTTTTTAGTTCTTTTTATAAACGTGTCCTTATCTATTCATTCTTTTTGCAGCTCAACTATTTGTTCCAGGGCCGTATCTCTTCTCTATCTCGTCTTCGTGACTCTCAGTCCATGGAAGATGAGTTGAAGAGAATGAAGCGCCTGTGCAGAGATCTGGAAGGTGAGGTTGCACAGAAGATTACAGACGCCTCAACCTTGTCTGAAACCAATAAGAAGTTGGTTGATGACTGGGCTGCTCAAAGAAATTCTCTGAAACAAAAAGAGCAGGACATCTCCCAACTTAGGGGAGAGTTGGGGGCTGCGAGATTGGAACTTGCAGCTGAACGTGCCAAGGTCATTATCAAAGACTCGATGATTACTGATCGTGATGTGAACCTTGATTCTTCTCGGAAAGAGAACTCCATACTTTCCGACCAACTGGGAGGGATTCACGAGGAGAACAAGAAGCTGCTGGAGTCGCAAGATGAATACAAGAAGACGATAATGCGACTGGAAAAAGCGGACCAGACAACATCTGAAGTGGTCAACCGTGCAGTTGCGGACGCTCAACGTGCAACTGAGGAAGCTCGACTTGCAACTGAAGAGCTTCAACGTGTGGTTACCCATCTGGAGACACTCCAAGCCGACTATCTCGTCAACGTGCGAGATTATAATGACTTGGTTGATCTGGGTCCTCATGTTTGCCCGGGCTTCGAAGCTGCAGATGTTCATGACTGGGCCCGTAAGTACCCTAAAGAAGCCACTGAAGTTCGTGATCGGGCTCTTGCAGCGGAAGCGGATGAGGAGGGTGAAGAGGAGGAGATTCTGAGATTCTAAAGGCGCTTGCTGACGTTGATACAGACTTTTCTGTAGATGATCAAGATAACAACGACGAAGCGGGCTCTAAAGATACCCCCCCCTAAAATAGATTAAACCCTCTATCTTTTCTGTTGTAACTTACATTCCCTTGTAATTCTTTTTAGATCAATATATAGAATGTTCTCTGAAATAATAGTTAATTAACTACCGTATTAGTTACATAGTTCAAATTGTTACAAGAGTGTAATCCTACTTAATTGTTTAAAAGTACAACTGTAGGTTATCTGCGTGCCAAGTATTAGGGATGCCTGTTCCATCTTCCCGTTTTAACTTGTACGTGCCTGGTCGGAGTTCTTCCTCCACCACATATGGTCCTTCCCAATTCGCGCCTAGTTTGCCTTTAGAGCAATCTTTTCTACCGACACTTGCTCTTCTCCATACTAGGCTTCCTTTTCTTATCGCTTTACCCTTGACATTCTTGTCATGATATCTAGCGATACTTTGTTTATAAGCCGCATTCTTTGCCTGTGCATTGTCCCTAAGCTCATCCACTAAGTCCAGAGTTATTGCGCATGATCTCATGTTTTCTTCCATGTCATAGGATAACACTCTGACTGTTGGAATGCTTAGCTCTGTTGGGATTAGTGCTTCCATTCCAAATGCTAGTGAGAACGGGGTTTCTCCGGTGGGTGTCTTTTCAGTGGTTCTATACGCCCACAGGATCTCTGGTAGTAGATCTGCCCACGAACCTTTGGCCTGTTCGACTTTTTTCTTCAGTCCCTGAACGATGGCTCTGTTTGTGACTTCTACTTGCCCATTACCCTGTGGTCTGTATACCGATGAAAAATGGATTCTAGTGCCCATTTCTCGCACAATCTCGTAAACTCCCCACCGGTAAACTGTGTACCGTTATCTGTCACTATATGCATTGGAACACCGAATCTGTACATTATGCACTTGAAGACAAATTTCGTTGCTGCTCCTTGAGTTATCTTGGGTACAGCCAATGCCTCGACCCATTTAGTAAAGTAATCGACAGCCACAAATATAAATTTAGCTTGGCCTGTCGATACTGGAAATGGTCCCACAATATCTAATCCCCACATTGCAAAGGGGATGGGGCTTTCTACCCTTGTTAGCTGAGTTGCGGGATTTCTCTGTATGTTCTTGTGTACTTGACAGGCCTTGCATTTTCTTGCAAATAGGACTGCATCTTTTTTCAGTGTGGGCCAGAAGTATCCTTGCCTTATTATTCTTTGGGCCAAAGATCTTCCCCCTTGATGTATTCCGCATACTCCTTGATGAATCTCCTCTACAATGAATTATCCTTCTTCTGTTGAGACACATTTAATTAGAGGTCCGTCGTAGGATTTTTTGTACAGAATATCACCGATTAGGCAGAATCTTGAAACGCGTGTTTGTAACTTGCGTCTTTCATTTTTATTTTCAGGAAGTTTCTGCCCCTCGAAATATTCTATCAAGGGCTTCCTCCAGTCTTCTGCCTGGATCGTGACTAAGTTACAAGAAGGTGTAGATGCTGAGTCAACCAGTATCTCTCTCTGCCCCCCCTCGAAAGCAGAAGCTAGCTTTGCTAGGGCATCAGCTGAGTTATTTTGACTCCTTGGTATCTGCTCTACTTCAACCTTAGTAAATTGTTCTCTAATTTTTTCCAGTGTGGCTGCGTACTATACAATTAGAGGTTCTTTAACAGTGAACTCTCCTGTAAATTGTCGAGCCACTAATTGAGAATCTGTTCTAATAATTACTGAACAGGCTCCTAACCTTCTGAGGATTTTCATTCCTTGGATCACAGCTTCGTATTCTGCTATATTATTTGTAGCTGAGAACTGTAATCTGATGGAATGTTCATATATTCGTTGCTCTGGAGTGATTATCTTTATTCCCACCCCTGCACCTGTACTGCAGCTTGAGCCATCAACCTCTACTATCCAAGGTTTTTCTTTGCTTTCCTGGGTCATGTCTACAATAAAGTCAGCAACTGCTTGCCCTTTAATGGCTGTGGCAGGAACAAAATCTACATCGAACTCGCTTAACTCCAGTGCCCACTTCGTTAATCTTCCGGAAGTATCTGGCCTGTGGAGGATTCTGCGCAGTGGATGTTCTGTTAAGACTTTGATTGTATGAGCCAGGAAGTATGCTCTGAATCTGCGTGCTGCATGTACTACTGCCAGGACTATCTTTTCTACTGGAGGATATCTTGTTTCTGCCCCTTGTAGCCTTTTTGAGTGATAATATATCGGGATCTGTTCACTGTCCCTTTGACATATTAGAACTGCACTAATAGCCTCTTCTGAGGCTGCTACGTAGACGTACAATTCCTTCCCAACTTTTGGCGAAGTTAGGTGTGGTAGAGAGGCCAGATGTGCTTTGAGCCGTTGAAACGCCTCATCACACTCTGTAGTCCATGTTATTGCCCCTTTTTGACTAGTTTTTAGTAGTTGGAAAAAGGGTTTGCATTTGTCTGCTGTTTTGGAAATAAACCGACTTAAGGCATTGATTTTTCCATTCAGCTTTTGTACCTCCTTTATTGTTCGAGGTGGTGCTGTTTCCAGTATCGCTGCTATTTTATCTGGGTTTGGCTTTATCCCTTTCAGCCCTACGTAGAATCCAAGAAATTTTCCTTCTTGTACTCCGAAGCTGCATTTGGCAGGGTTTAGCCTCATCCCATAATTCTGCAGAGTTTCTAGGGTTTCTTTCAGATCATTTGGGTGTTCATCTGCTTTTTTGGATTTTACCAGAATGTCATCTACATATGCCAGGACATTTCTTCCTTCCTGCTTTTTGAATACCCTGTCCATCAGCCTTTGGAAGGTTGCTCCTGCATTTCGCAGGCCAAAAGGCATGACTTTGTAGCAATATGTCCCCCATTCCGTGATGAATGATGTAGCCTCTTCATCATCTTCTTTCATCAAGATCTGATTGTACCCTGAATGTGCATCCATCATAGATAGTAACTCATTTCCTGATGCTGCATCCACTAATCTGTCGATAGATGGGAGTGGGTAGCTATCTTTTGGACATGCTTTGTTGAGATCTGTGAAGTCTACACACATTCTCCATTTCCCATTAGATTTTTTGACCATAACTGGGTTTGCTAACCACTTTGGATATTTGACTTCCCGGATGTGCCCAGCTTTGATTAATTTATCAATTTCAGCCTGTGCTGCCTCCTTTCTTTCAGCTGCGAGTATTCTTCGCTTCTGTCGTATAGGAGTGAAGCTACTGTCTATGTTGAGCTCATGGCACGTTATAGTACGCTGTACCTGTGAGGGTGCCTCCCCTTCCCATACAAACGTCTGCACATGGGTTTCTAACAGCTGCAGTAGTGATTTTTTTAACTCGGAGGATAAAGATGTCCCCATCAGGACTCCTCCTTTTGAGAGTTTGACCTCCTCAACTTGATTAGATGAGGTTGTGTCTTCTTCCTCCTCTCTTTCTTGAATGTACAGGGTTATTGGCTTAGCTATCTTAGTTGCCTTCCTGTACGAATTTCTGGAGTCTTTCTGTGCTCCAAAAACTGTTGCCATTTTGCCATCTCTTCCTGGGTACCTGAAGCATTGATGGTAGGATGATGGTATCGCTTTGAAACCGTGAATGCTTGGTCTGCCCAAGATCCCATTGAACGGAGAGTCTATGTTGACCACAATGAAGTGTGCTGTGCGTGATACTCTCCCGTTTCTTTTTCCTAGGGATATCTGTAGATCGATGGCTCCTGCTACTGGGGCCTTTGTGTTTGTAAACCCATAGATGGCTTCCTTGGCCGGGGTTAGTTGATCCACTTTGTAGCCCATTTTTTCGAATGCAGCTAGGTATAGTATGTCTACTGAGCTGCCGTTGTCCACCATTACTTTGTTCAGACTTAAGTCATCCCCTATATCCACTTGTATTACTAGTGGATCCTCGTGTGGGCTGACCACGTTGTCCAGATCTTCCTCAGAGAAGCTTATTTCCTCGCTTGGGTACGATCTTTTTTTAGATTTTGGTACCGCTGTAGTTTGCATTACTTTGCGCGAGTAACTTCTGCTTTCTCCTACCGATCCTCCACCGAAGATTAAATTAATAACCCTTCTTTTGTGGTCAGTGTCTGAATCTGGACTCCTTGAGCGTTGGCGCTTACCCTTGTTTTTTGGGTCCCTGCAGCCTTGTCGCCCCCTTTCTACTTTATTTATGTATTGCTTTAGCTTTCCTTCCTTTACTTGTGTATCTAGGAAGGTGCTCAGCTCCCTGCAATTTTCTGTATTGTGCCCGTAATCCTTGTGGAACTTGCAATATCTGTTCCTCCTTGTGCGAGCCTCTTTTGTTGCAGGGTTCAACTCTTCTGGGTGAGGAAACCTTATTCTTCCTTTTTCTTTATTATAGATTTCCTCTTTTGGAGTGCTGAAAACCGTAAATCCTAAGTCTTTGTACTTTGGATATCTTGATTTTCCGAACTCCTCAGATGTTTGGTAGACCTTTCCGTCATGTTTTGGTCTCCAGGATGATTCTCCTTTTTCGAATTTCTGGAATTTTTTCTTTGGTGCCTCATATGCTTTTTTGTTGCTTATGGCACCTCTCTCTTTTTCTTTTTCTTTCTCATACTCTTCAGAATTTATGTATTTCTGGGCCTTTGTTAGCAGGTCCTCCATGCATTTTACATTACTGACGTTTAGCTTTATTGCTAATGGCGTATTCATGTCTAGCCCCTTCGAGTATGCGCATATTGCGATTGTTGTGTTTAGATCGGAGATTTTCTGCATCGCTTCCGTAAATTTAGTTGTATAATTCTGAAGCGTGTCTCCATTCTGTTTGATTGCAAACAGCGATTCTGTGCCCTTTCTAACCCTTGTGTTTCCACAGTGTTGGGCAACGAACTTCTTTTTCAGGTCCTCGAAATTCATTATGCTCCCTGGCTGAAGTTCGACGAACCATCTATATGTAGGCCCCTTCAGTGTTCCTGGGAATGCTCTGCAGAGAATGTCATCCCTTGATGTGGCCCACTGCATTGCCCCTACGAACATATTTATGTGGTCCGCTGGGTCCATTTTCCCATCATAGACCTGGAGCCTGGGTAGCCTGAATTTCAAAGGTGCTGGTTTTACCATCAGAGATTTGTGCAAAGCATCCATGCCTACCAGCCAGTTTGGGACCTCGCCTTCTCCTTCTGTGTCTCCCGTACTTTCTTCCTGTACGGGTTTTCGAAAGAGAGGTTTGGGTTGCCCCTCTGGTTTGTGAAATAGTGGCGCACTTGAGTGTGCTGCCCTATGACTTGACACCTCCTGTTGTGCCTTGGCCTGCTTTGAGGTCTGAGCTTTTGATTGGTATATTGATGCCTTAGTTTTTTCAATATCCTTTATCTTCTTGCTCATTTCCGCTATGGTATCCTTCATTTTCTCCAGCTCTTCTATGGGTACTTTTATGAACCCATGAGTGGATTCTGATGCAGCAGCCCTTGGTCCCCTGCTGCTTGTGGGTTTCTCCCTTTGAGGCTGTTCTTCCGAAGGTTTTTCAGTGATGAGTCGGATAGCCTCTGCTATCGCCTGAACTGTGATGTTCAGATTTTCCCCTCCTGCTGACGCTTGGGGAGTTTGCCCAGGTTCACCTTCGGGTTCAGTCTCAGGTCCTGTGGGAGTCCTTTTGTTTTTATTGGCCTTAGGTGGTCGACCCACTGGCCTTTTAGTTTTTGAGTTGCCAGGTTGTTGCCCTGGCGCCTCCTGAGAATTCGCTCCTCCTCCTTGGGAAGTGCTTCGAGTTACCACCATCCTGGAGTGTTCGACTTTTCCTGAAAGGAGTGTTCGACTTTTGCCTGGAGAGAAAAGTCGATCTTCAAGAAGTCGATCCCTAGTGCACTTGGAGGATTCCTTGGAAGCCGATGTTCGAAAGCCTAGCTCCTTGAGGGGTCGACTTTTCTTCGGAAGAAAAAGTCGATCTCCTGAAATGTCGATCCCTTGCTGGCTGATTTCCTCGCAAAACCTCCTAGCTGGCGACTTGGAAAAAAGTCGATCCCTTTTTTCGAAAGAGTCGAGGAGCTTTTGTCGTGAGTATCTTTGAATCACAGACGGCGCCAACTGATGGGGGTGAAACCCGACCAGTACTCCAAGACGCGCAAGCAAGCGCCAAGCGGGGAACTCCGCGGGAAACCGGACCGGAACTCAAGTGTGCAGAGCTCTGCTTCGCTAGGAATTCTTCTTCTCCAAATGACTTGCCTTTAATGAGTGGGGGGTGCCCTCTATTTATAGGGGTTCTTATGGGGGCAATCTGGACATTTGGGCAGTAACCGCCTAACTGCCCAACTGATCAGATTGGGTCCAGGGGTCGACTTTCCAGAGATTGACTTTCTGGGGGTCGACTTTTCCTGGTGATCGACTTTACTCAAAAGTCGATCCCAGGGAAGTCGATCCTCAGGAAAGTCGATCTTCCTAGGATTCGACCTGGGACCTCCCCAACCCTAGAATAGATACCTCAACTCATCTTAGGCTATCCGGACTTCTAGTTTCTGGTAGGTTGTGACCGTGTTCGGGATACTGTATCACCAGTACTCCCCCCTCCTCTGCGTATCAGATACTTTGGGATACGTCTTTTAGTACTATGGTCTGTGTGTCGGACCTTGTACTATCAGTAACGATATGATTGGATTGGTTCGTGCAGTTTACGGAGAACATGTAGTTGAGAATACAGTCGACGAAGAATTTCTCGAAACAGAACCTCTAGAATACGAGCCTGTTCATGAAGATCCAGTCGATGTAGATCCAGTCGATGTAGATCTAGTCGACGAAGATCCAGAGCACAGATATGACGATTCGTTCTTACGCCGTTTAAAAGAAGGTGAAGAACAGTTATATCTAGGTTGCACAGAGTTTTCCAAACTATCTTTTATCTTGGAATTGTATCAGTTGAAATGCGACAATCATTGGAGTGATAAAAGTTTTCAGAAATTATTATCCATCATGCGTCGTGCTATTCCAAATGGAGAATTGACCATTCTGAAAACCATGTACCATGCGAAATCGGTGGTTCGTGACCTGGGTCTCAATTATACGAGAATCGATGCATGTCGCAACGATTTATTTTATATCGAAATGAGTATGCAGACGCAGAAACTTGCCCGAATTGCGGAACGTATAGGTGGGTCGTCGAAGGCGTTCAGAAAAACAAACGTGCTCCAGCGAAATGTCTTCGTCACTTTCCGTTGATTCCACGTTTGAAGAGATTGTATCTGTGTTCCAAAAATTTTGAAGACATGATATGACATCATTCCAAAAGTAAAGACGACGGATTTCTTCGGCATCCAGCTGATTCTTTACAATGGAAGAAATTTGACGAGGTTCATCCCAAATTTGCATCCGAACCTCATAATGTGAGACTTGGTTTAACAACTGATGGATTCAACCCGTTCAGTCAGAAATCTCTATCTCATAGTACTTGGCCAGTGATAGTTATACCGTACAACCTTCTACATTGGATGTGTATGAAGCAACCGAATTTCATGTTGTCTCTACTAATTTCCGGTCCGTCAGCTCCAGGAAACGATATAGATATCTATCTTCAACCGCTTATTGATGAACTAAAGATTTTATGGGCAGATGGTGTTACAACTTTTGATGTACGTATGCACAAATCTTTTAAGATGTTTGCATCACTTCTGTGGATGATACATGATTATCCAGGATACGGTGATATATCAGGGTGGAGCACTAAAGGAAAGTTAGCTTGTGCAGTATGTAAGAATGACACTGAAAGTATTCGTTTAGAGCATGGAAAGATAGAGAGTTTTATGGGACATCGTCGATTTCTAGATATGAAACATTATTATAGGAGCGATAAGAAAAGGTTCGATAATCAGATCGAAACTAGAGTCGCCCCTAAACGTCTCACGGATTCTGAAATATATAGTCAAGTTTATCCATTTCGAGATTCAGTAACTTTTGGTAAAACATCGAATGTACCAAAAGATTGTAGACCGTCGACGAAAATAACGAAGAAAATACCATTGCCCAAAGGATGGAAAAAATGAGTATTTTTTTCGAATTACCGTATTGGAAGACGTTGCTTGTACGACATAATATTGATGTTATGCACACCGAAAAGAATGTATGTGACAATATTTTGAACACTATTTTGGAAATGGATGGTAAAACGAAAGATAATTTGAACGCGTGGTTCGATTTACAATCAATGGGAATCCGAAAAGAACTTCATCCTATTCGACGGGGAGAAGAATGGGATATTCCGAGTGCGTGTTTCAACTTAACGATGAAAGAAAAAATATTATTTCTGTCAATGTTTAAATCCCTTCGACTTCCTGATGGATATTGTTCTAACATTTCTAGAAACGTGAAAATGAAAGAAAGAAAATTTATCGGATTGAAAATTCACGATTGTCACGCCATAATACAACACTTACTTCCTATTGCATTACGAAAATCGACAAAACCTGTAGTGACTTCGGTTCTCGTTGAACTTTGCGGATATTTTCACGATATTTGTTCGAAGGTGATCGAAATCAAACTTATGGAACGATGGGAGAAAAAAATTATATATACATTATGCAATCTTGAAAAAATCTTTCCTCCCGGTTTTTTTACTGTAATGGTTCATCTGACGGTCCATCTAGCAACCGAAGTGAAAATAGTTGGACCGGTACAATATCGATGGATGTATCTGATAGAGAGGTATATATATTTATACAATTATAAATAAATTTATAATTAATATGCCTTGATCATATAATATATATTCTCATTTTAGGTATCTTTTGACTTTAAAAAATCATGTGACCGTACGTAGTCACCCGGAAGGATCTATTGCGGAAAGTTATCTTGCTGAAGAATGAATGACGTTTTGTTCTCGGTTTTTACAAAATGTCGAGACAAAATCAAATCGGCCAAATAGGTATATCGATGGGTTTTTAAATGCACCGACTGATATAACGTTGACTACTTTACAATAGAAACAGTTGCATCAATGTATATTGTTTGACCTTGAAAGTGTCGAACCATATCGAAATAAACACTTGAAGCAATTGAAAGTTATGTTTCCAAAACACACAGCTTCGTTTGGAAAATTTACACTTCTAACAATTTGCCGAATGGTTTAAGAAACACATGTCCGAAGCTCAACAATCTGACACAGATTTAAATTCTATTTCCCGCGGACCAAGTTGTTTTGCTTCAATTTATAGTGGTTACATTGTGAATGGATTAAAATTTCAGACATCAGAATTGACAAATCGTAGATCGACGCAAAATAAAAGTATTTTTCTATCGGCTACAACATCAACGTATACTAAATCTCCAAATGATACTCCGTTGGTAGAAGAAATTGAATATCATGGATTATTAGAAAATATTTTCGAAATTTGCTACGGTCACACGACTAAATATTGTCTGTTTGAATGTAAGTGGTACGATCCTGGAAAAGCAGGTACTAAAGTAGATGATTTTGGTTTCGTTTCAGTGAACACGACACGAAGAAAATTTGGAAAGGAACCTTTCATTTTGGCAAATCAGGCTCAACAATGTTTCTACATTCAAGATCCGGTAGAATCTGAATGGAGTCCAGTCCTTAAAATACCAAATAGAGATATTTTCGAAGTCGATAATGATGATTGTTGTAATTAAATTATAAAATATTACATTACAATATAATTTAATATTTTGAATGTAATATTATGTTGATTATAAATATTTCTTTTTTTCAGTAAAAAATGAGTCAACTACTTGCAATCGTCGAACGATATAAACGACTCGAGCGACTAAATCAGATTCAACGTAGTTTTTACAAAAAACATAGATTATTATTTTCGTGTTTTTGCTTGTTTCCGTTGCGGAGTCAACGGTTATCATTTTCACAACTGTCCAAAAATATGATCGACAAATCCTCAAACAATGGAAACCGGTCAAATTTTAGTGTTAGAATACGAAGTTAGAGTATTGAATGATTGTGGTAGCACACATTCATTCAAAATCGAATACGACTCTTCTCACGACGACTTCAAAGATTTGTTGTGTCTAATAATAAAGAATGTAAATTACAATAGGAAAAATGTTTGGTTGTTGTGTCAGACCAAGACCCCATATACGGGTGTCTGACTATGTATTTAAAATAACTAATTTTATTTTAAAATTTAAATATTTCAGATTATGTTTACTTTTTTCGTTCTGATCGGTGTTATCACACCATTCATGGCACCGGCGATGGTTACATCCCGTCGCTCAATCGATGAGTCCAGTTCAAGTGGTCAGTTTATTATTCATATTTTAAATATTATCATGATTTCAATTAAATATTAATTCTTAAATATGTAAATTAATTAGATGCGAGGCCATCCACATCGAATGTGCCTCCACAGAAGAAGGGTCGTGGTCGCACAAAAGACCACCCCCATAACCATCCAAAAAAAGGTACGAAATAGAAGGTTATGTTTGACAATACGAACCAAGCGACGGATGAAATGGTGAAGAAATTAACCACAAGAATGGCTCTTTTAGCAAAAGACCATACTCTCTTCCCATACGACATTGAGTGGCGTCATCAATCACAACAAAATTTTCAGGACGCGTTAAAAATATTAACTGTAAGTATATATATTTTTTATAATATTTATTAATTTTCCAAAACTTATAAGTTTTGAATATGTAGGCTGAATATGATTTAAGTGGAAGCAAAGCTGCATAAACTTATATCAATGGTAGGTTTAACAAACTCTGGAGGAACAACTATAATTCTTTGGTTAAAACTTATGGCTCTGATTCTGATATGAGAGAAGAAGATATTTTAGCAACTCTTTCACTGTATGTCAGCAAACCTCAATTTCTGAATAAATTGAGACAACATCGATCGGAAAAAGGAAAGGTACGTATATGTATATATATATATTATATTAATAAATTTAGAAACTTATTATGTTTTATAATTTCAGCAAATTTCCAAGATAAATACCGCGAACCGAGTGAATCAAATGACACATCACGCTGGTTCAAAAGGATTAGCGCAAAGACGTCATGAATTGGTAATTTATTTATAATTTATATCTAATTTTTTTATATATTAATGAATTATGTGAATATAGATGCAACAAGGAAGGAGTGAGGTCGAAGCTTGGTCAGAGACTTTACAAATGACATATAAGGGAAGCGATAAAGTTGTAAGTCTTTTTTTAAAATTATTTATATTTTATAATTTCTATTATCATTGTTTGATTTTGTTATTCTTTCAGCTTGAAGCCACGGAATTTATCAAAAGTCAAAAGGCAAAATCGTGGGCTGAATCTGAAGCAATGACTCCATTTGTAAGTTCCATTGATTATTTTAAATATATTTCGCATTTCTTATTTATTTATTTTTTATAATGCAGCAATTTATCGAAGCGACGGTCAACAAGACTTTCGGAAAAAAGAAGAAGAATAGAATCATAGGAATTAGAGAAGCTGCCTGTATGGTGAGCACAAAGAACGAAAGATGGGCTTCTCCAAATTGGAAAGGAAAAGAGCCGATCTCCGAAAACACGACTGATGGGGGTGAAACCCGACCAGTACTCCAAGACGCGCAAGCAAGCGCCAAGCGGGGAACTCCGCGGGAAACTGGACCGGAACTAAAGTGCGCAGAGCTCTGCTTCGCTAGGAATCCTTTCGCTCCAAATGACCTGCCTTTAATGAGTAGGGGGTGCCCTCTATTTATAGGGGTTCTTATGGGGGCAATATGGTCATTTGGGCAGTAACCGCCTAACTGCCCAACTGATCAGATTGGGTCCCAGGATCGACTCCCAAGATCAGTTGAGGAGGCACCCTCACAGGTACAGCGTACTATAACGTGCCATGAGCTCAACATACAGTAGCTTTACTCCTATACGGCAGAAGCGAAGAATACTCGCAGCTGAAAGAAAGGAGGCAGCACAGGCTGAAATTGAAAAATTAATCAAAGCTGGGCACATCCGGGAAGTCAAATATCCAAAGTGGTTAGCAAACCCAGTCATGGTTAAAAAATCTAATGGGAAGTGGAGGATGTGTGTAGACTTCACAGATCTCAACAAGGCATGTCCAAAAGACATCTACCCACTCCCATCCATCGACAGATTAGTAGATACAGCATCAGGAAATGAGTTGTTATCTATGATGGATGCACATTCAGGGTACAACCAGATCTTAATGAAAGAGGATGATGAAGAGGCCACATCATTCATCACAGAATGGGGGACATATTGCTACAAAGTCATGCCTTTCGGCCTACGAAATGCAGGAGCAACCTTCCAAAGGCTGATGGACAAGGTTTTCAAAAAGAAGGAAGGAAGAAATGTCCTGGCATATGTAGATGACATTCTGGTGAAATCCAAAAAAGCAGATGAACACCCAAATGATCTGAAAGCAACCCTGGAAACTCTGCAGAATTACGGGATGAGGTTAAACCCTGCCAAATGCAGTTTTGGAGTACAAGAAGGAAAATTTCTTGGATTCTATGTAGGGCAGAAAGGGATAAAACCAAATCCAGATAAAATAGCAGCGATACTAGAAACAACACCACCTCGAACAATAAAGGAGGTACAGAAGCTGAACGGAAAAATCAACGCCTTAAGTCGGTTCATTTCCAAAACAGCAGACAAATGCAAACCCTTTTTTCAACTACTAAATACTAGTCAAAAAGGGGCAATAACATGGACTACAAAGTGTGACGAGGCATTTCAACAACTCAAAATACATCTGGCTTCTCTACCACACCTAACTTCGCCAAAGATAGGGGAGGAATTGTACGTCTACGTAGCAGATTCAGAAGAGGCTATCGGTGCAGTTCTAATATGTCAAAGGGACAATGAACAGATCCCGATATATTATCACTCAAAAAGGCTACAAGGGGCAGAAACAAGATATCCTCCAGTGGAAAAAATAGTCCTGGGAGTAGTACATGCAGAACGCAGATTCAGAGCATACTTTCTGGCTCATACAATTAAAGTCTTAACAGAACATCCACTCCGCAGAATCCTCCATAGGCCAGATACTTCCGGAAGATTAACGAAGTGGGCACTGGAGTTAAGTGAGATCGATGTAGATTTTGTTCCTGCCACAGCCATTAAGGGGCAAGCAGTTGCAGACTTTATTGTAGACATGACCCAGGAAAGAAAAGAAAAACCTTGGATAGTAGAGGTTGACGGCTCAAGCTGCAGTACAGGTGCAGGAGTGGGAATAAAGATAATCACTCCAGACCAAAGAATATATGAACATTCTATCAGATTACAGTTCTCAGCTACGAATAATATAGCAGAATACGAAGCTGTAATCCAAGGAATGAGAATTCTTAGAAGGTTGGGGGCCTGTTCAGTAATCATAAGAACAGATTCTCAACTAGTGGCTGGGCAATTCACAGGAGAGTTCACTGTTAAAGAACCTCTAATCGTACAGTACGCAGCCACCCTGGAAAAAATCAAAAAACAATTCACCAAGGTTGAAGTAGAGCAGATTCCAAGGAGTTAAAATAACTCAGTTGATGCCCTGGCAAAGCTAGCTTCTGCTTTCGAGGGGGGGCAGAGAGAGATACTAGTTGACTCAGCATCTACACCTTCATGTAACTTAGTCACGATCCAGGCAGAAGACTAGAGGAAACCCTTGATAGAATACTTCGAGGGACAGAAACTTCCTGAAAACAAGAATGAAAGACGCAAGTTGCAAACACGCGTTTCAAGATTCTGCTTGATCGGTGACATTCTGTATAAGAAGTCCTACGATGGACCTCTAATGAAATGTGTCTCAACAGAGGAAGGACAATTCATTATAGAGGAGATTCATCAAGGAGTATGCGGAATACACCAAGGGGGAAGATGTCTGGCCCAAAGAATAATAAGGTAGGGATACTTCTGGCCCACACTGAAAAAAGATGCAGTCCTATTTGCAAGAAAATGCAAGGCCTGTCAAATACACAAAAACATACAGAGAAATCCCGCAACTCAGCTAACAGGGGTAGAAAGCCCCATCCCCTTTGCAATGTGGGGATTAGATATTGTGGGACCATTTCCAGTATCGACAGGTCAGGCTAATTTATATTTGTGGCTGTCGACTACTTTACTAAATGGGTCGAGGCACTAGCTGTACCCAAGATAACTCAAGGAGCAGCGACGAAGTTTGTCTTCAAGTGCATAATGTGCAGATTCGGTGTTCCAATGCATATAGTGACAGATAACGGTACACATTTTACCGGTGGGGAGTTTACGAGATTGTGCGAGAACATGGGCACTAGAATCCATTTTTCATCGGTATACAGACCACAGGGTAATGGGCAAGTAGAAGTCACAAACAGAGCCATCGTTCAAGGACTGAAGAAAAAAGTCGAACAGGCCAAAGGTTCGTGGCCAGATCTACTACCAGAGATCCTGTGGGCGTATAGAACCACTGAAAAGACACCCACCGGAGAAACCCCGTTCTCACTAGCATATGGAATGGAAGCACTAATCCCGACAGAGCTAAGCATTCCAACGGTCAGAGTGTTATCCTATGACATGGAAGAAAACATGAGATCATGCGCAATAACTCTGGACTTAGTGGATGAGCTTAGGGATAATGCACAGGCAAAGAATGCAGTTACAAACAAAGCATCGCTAGATATCACGACAAGAATGTCAAGGGTAAAGCGATAAGAAAAGGAAGCTTAGTATTGAGAAGAGCGAGTGTTGGCAGAAAAGACTGCTCTAAAGGCAAACTAGGCGCAAATTGGGAAGGACCATATGTGGTGGAGGAAGAACTCCGACCAGGCACGTACAAGTTAAAGCGGGAAGATGGAACAGGTATTCCCAATACTTGGCACGCAGATAACCTACAGTTGTACTTTTAAACAATCAAGTAGGATTATACTACTCTTGTAATAGTTTGAACTACTTAATTAATATGTTTAGTTAACTATTATTAGTAATCAGAACACTCAGAAAACATTCCATATATTGATTAAACATGAATTACAAAGGAATGTAAATTACAAGGATAAGATAGAGGATTAATCTATTTAGGAGGGAGGGGCGAATCTTTAGAACCCTCTGCACCGTTGTTGTCTTGATCTTCTACAGAGAAATCATTGTCAACGGTAGCAGTAGTATTGTTCCCCGGAGCCTCCTCTTCTTCATCTTCTTCATCCTCTTCTTCCGCAAGCGCCCGATTTCGGACTTCGGTAGCTTCTTTAGGGTACTTGCGGGCCCAGTTATGGACATCCTCAGCTTCAAAACCAGGGCAGACATGAGGACCCAGATCCACCAAATCATTGTAATCTCGCACATTGGCGAGATAATCAACCTTGAGCTTCTCCAAATGGTCGATCATGCGTTGAAGCTCCTCAGTCGTGTGTTGGACCTCCTCAGTCTTTTTTCGGTCCGCTTCTTCCAGTCGCGTTACTAAGTCTTTGCAATCATCCAGCGACTTGGAAAGCTTCTTATTTTCATCATAACCTTCGTTCAGTCGTCGAGTAAATATAGCATTCTGTGCCCGACAAGATTGAAGGTTCGCCTCAGTGTTCTCGTGCTGGCGGGTGATGTCGACAATCATCGACTCTTTAATGGAGACCCTGGCACGTTGAGCTGCTAATTCCATCTCCGCAGCCCCCAACTCCCCGTTAACCTTGGAGATTTCCTGCTCCTTATCTCTCAAGAGATTCCTTTGAGCAGCTCAGTCCTCAGCTAACTTCTTGTTGGTAGCGGACAGAGTAGAGGCGTCTGAAGCTTTTTGCATGACCTCGCCTTCCAGGTCTTTACATCGGCGCTTCACCTTCTTCAGCTCATCTTCCATAGACTGGTAGTCACGGAGACGAGACAAAGAAGAGAGGCGGCCTTGAAACAAATAGGCGAGCTGCAAAAAGAAAGAATGAGTAAGAACATACTCATAAAAATATTAAAACAGAAGTACTTACGTTACTCAGATTCTGTCCAATTTCTTCGACAGTCCGGTCCATCGGATACCCAGATATGGTCCGCAGTGTGGTTCGGGCGGCATCCGTGTCAGCGACCAGAGGGAACTTGGTCCCGTAATTCCGGGGGTGCGAACCTTGGTAACCCGGCAGCTGTGTCTCGCGGGAGGACTCCCCAGTATAAAATCTCCGGCGCGGAGAAGCTCGTCGCCTGGGGGAGTGTCTCCTTGATTTCCTCGGAGGTGAGGAGTCGGTCCTAGGGGGTGGAGTTCGTTTCTTGCTTCTTCTCCCCTAAGACCCCTTAGGCTGGGTCTCCTTCCCAGCAGTCCTCTCTCGTTCCTCTTTTGGAGTGCGGAAGAAGGAAGAGAGCCTGGCAGCAGCAGGAGACTGCACAGGAGTAGTTTCCACAGGTACCTCCGCAGGTACCTCCCCTTCCTCAGTTCGTCGGACTTCTTCAGGAGGAGTAGGGGAATGCGCAATCGTATAGGCGTTCTCAAGAGCACGTTGCCTCAGATGTTTGGCATCAGAAGGTTTAGAGGCAGGTGCGTAAACCTTCGTGCCCGTTTCGTTCTGCCCAACGCATTCAGGGACACCTCCAGGATTATGCATATAAAAATCTGCAAAAAATATAAACCTTGTCGGTTAAAAATGCATACACATAGAAAGCGAAAAGAAAAAACAGGCAAAGGAAGACCTTGTCGGTTAAAAGTATCGTCAATCGCGTGACCGACAGGTACAACGATAGAGTATAAGAAGGCCAGCCTTTGCACGGAAGCTCCCTCATCCTCAGTCAGAACAGGACGGGGAGTAGGCCTACGACCAACATTGGATGCAGGGAGAAGTCTGCTACCAGGGCATAGCCTGCAATCCACAAAAATAAACTCACTCTTGTTCCGCCTGGTCGGAGGATCTTTCAAGAGGGCAGAGTGAGTGACAGAAGTAGCACGGCTGGCACATGCAATAAAAGGGCTGCCCTTCTTCGGATTTTGAAAAGTGAAGAAGTGGAAGAACAGCTGAGCAGTGGGGAGTATGCCAGCATCCCTGAGAACATTAATAAAGCCCCTGACATAAAAGAAAAAGGCGGCACCCATCTGGGAGATACACAATCCAGAATATAAAAGGATTTCACTAACTAGGGAAGAGATCGGAAGGATCGGAAAGTTAGTGAAATAGATCCGATGGAGTGCCAGCATGAAATAGGGGGGCACGTCGCCAGTGTTCTCATAAGGGTACGCCCAGTACACTCTCTCTCTAAGCTCTAACCCCCTCAAAATTCTTTGGGCGGCATCCAGGGAAAGGGTGTTAGAGCAGCTACCCGCATTAGAGGAAAGGGGGTAGCCCGGAATATCAGTCAGAGAGACTGCACAGAAAGAACCATACCCAGTCCCGTACTCGCCCCGGTCGAGAATAGGGACAACGTGGAAACCGTTGCGAATGAGAACAGACCACTGACGCCAAAAACCATCCATCTCCCGATAGAAGGATGGGGCGCTCTTCTCCTCAAGAGGAGAAGGAAAGGGGTACTCAAAGGAGAGTCCTCTAAAAAGTGAACGTTCTGACTACAGACTTCGGGAGGAAGTTGAGCAGAACCGTCTGTAGTCGCAGATGGATCCTCCGTAGTAGGAACCTCCTCAGGAATGGTAGACAAAATAATGGTAGGAGGAGGAGTCCTAACAACGGAGGGAGGGGTTCCTCCAATTTCTACATCCTGCTCTGAAGAAGAGGAGCTGTAGTAGGAAGAACCCGAGCTTCCCGAGCTAGATGTATAAGACCCCGAACTGGAACGTGCGGGGGAAGAATGGGGAGCACCTACAAACAAAAAGAAACAAACAAAGGGTAAGTTACGAAGTAAAAAATAATAGTAACTTACTAGGTATGGGCTTGCGCGTACGACGAGAAAGAGCTTTTCGCTTACTTCCAACAGGTAAGGAGGAAGGCGAATCAACTCTAGACTCGACCACGGCAGGAGGAGTCTGAACCACGGTAGGAGTAGAATCGACTGCGGCAGAAGTAGTCGGAACCTCGGCAGGAACAGACTCCGATTCAGCAGAAGCAACCTGAATCTCAGTAGAATCGACTGCGGCAGGAGCAGTCTGAGGGCTGATAACAACAGCTCGCTCCTCATTAAGAGGAAGATCTCGCTGCGAATCCTTGTCAGAAGACATTATGAACCTGCACGAAGAACATAGTAGTCAGCCCAAGTTATGGCAAAAGTCGATGCGAGAAAGTCGATCGGTCGGAGCGAAGAAAACGAGTGAGAAACAAATGAACTCCTTCCGCTATTTATAGGGGAAAGACCCCAGGGAAGTTAACCTCAGATGTCGATCCCAGGAAAGTCGACCTTCAGGAGACAAGGGTTTCAGGAAGTCGACACCAGTAAATTCGAACCAAGGGAAGCACTTCGGGAGCGCAAAGGCTATACCCATGGAAGTCGATCCCAGTAAAAATGGATCCAACTTTGAAAAGTCGATGACAAGGCGTCAAACCTCACAAAGTCGGACCACAGTCCAAAGGGGAACAACTTCAAAAAAGGACCGACTTTCAGAAAAGTCGAACCCCAAGGAAGTCGAACCCAGTGCAACCTCAGAAGAGCCCGACAACGAAAGTCGGACCCCAGAAAGCTGCACCTCCAAGGCTCAAGTCGAAGACTTACGCGCGCTGGAAGTCGAAGCGGAGAAGTGGATGTCGAAGCAGTCAGCCCAAGTTATGGCAAAAGTCGATGCGAGAAAGTCGATCGGTCGGAGCGAAGAAAACGAGTGAGAAACAAATGAACTCCTTCCGCTATTTATAGGGGAAAGTCGAAGACGAACCGTCGCGGGCACTGTTCATCCGGGTCGACCCGTTGGGCCGGAAAGCCCACGGGCCCGGCAGGCCCACGACGGCCCAGTCCACGAAAAACCCCCAAAATCCGACTAGATGGCATCGACATTCTAGGAAAATTCATCGACATTTCAGAAAAGTCGTCGACATTCCCAAAAAAAGGGGATAGACGTCGACATTTACCAAGGAATTCGAAACCTTCAAAAGAGAAGGTCAGGATCGACATTCCGCAGAAAATTGAGTTCGACATTCCCAGAAAAAGGGATAGACGTCGACATTTATCAAGGAATTCGAAACCTTCAAAAGAGAAGGTCAGGATCGACATTCCACAGAAAATTGAGTTCGACATTCTCAAAAAAGGGGGATAGACGTCGACATTTACCAAGGAATTCGAAACCTTCAAAAGAGAAGGTCAGGATCGACATTCCACAGAAAATTGAGTTCGACATTCCCAGAAAAGGGGGATAGACGTCGACATTTATCAAGGAATTCGAAACCTTCAAAAGAGGTCAGGATCGACATTCCACAGAAAATTGAGTTCGACATTCCCAGAAAAGGGGGATAGACGTCGACATTTACAAAGGAATTCGAAACCTTCAAAAGAGAAGGTCAAGATCGACATTCCGCACTACTCTGATCGACATCCTCAGAAAAAGATGAGATCGACTTTTTTGAGCAACATCGACATTTCCAGGGAGAAATGAGATCGACTTGTTGTCAAAAATCCGACATCTTCAGAAAAGGATCAGCAGTCACACATCGACATTCTCAGAAAAAGATGAGATCGACTTTTTTGAGCAACATCGACATTTCCAGGAAGAAATGAGGTCGATTTGTTGTCAAAAATCCGACATCTTCAGAAAAGGATCGGCAGTCACAAATCGACATCCTCAGAAAAAGATGAGATCGACTTTTTGAGCAACATCGACATTTCCAGGGAGAAATGAGATCGACTCGTTGTCAAAGATCCGACATCTTCAGAAAAGGACAGGAGAATATGATATTGACCAAAAGAAAGCATCGGTTACACTAACGTACTTCAGAGTAAAGGTGTAAGTCGAACAAAGGAAAAGGTAAAAAAGTATATTTATTCAGAATTACAAAAAATGATGAATAAAAAATATTACATGTTCCTAATTAAAATTGATATGGCGACGCAAGCGGCGAGGGACCTGATCCAACGGGGAAGCACCGCGGCGGGGACGCCTCCGACGTCGGCCAGGAGGAGGGACAACAGAAGAAGAGGCGGGCGGAAGATCGCCGCCAGACCATTCTTCAAAAATGGATTCCCTAGCAGCAACAGCAACACTCTGCCGCTCAACTATGAGCTGGCGCAGAGAAGGAAGATCCAAGGTTGACGACCGAGGATCCAAAATATTCAGAATTCGATCCAGCTCCTCAATCTCTCCCTGAATAAAATCAGCAAAGAGACTCACAAGAAGAGCCATGGATGAAGGAAAAAGAAGACCTAGGGGTCCTATTTATAGACCCTAGGACAGAACAAAAGGACAAATTCGACTTTTGACCAAGAGCATCAGGAATCGACTTTGGTTGACAAAAGTCGACCAAACACAACAGGGGTTCGACATTTCGCAAAAGTCGAGCAAACTCAATAAGGGATCGACATTTCGCAAAAGTCGAGCAAACTCAATAAGGGATCGACATTTAGCAAAAGTCGAGCAATAGCAACAGGGATCGACTTTTTTCCCACATAAAAGGGGCACAGGAAAAAAGAACACAGACAAGTTGAAGTTGCGGAGGCACACCAAGACAGGAGGGTGTAACACGAA
The DNA here is from genome assembly GCA_001185155.1 of Zostera marina. Classification (NCBI taxonomy): domain Eukaryota; kingdom Viridiplantae; phylum Streptophyta; class Magnoliopsida; order Alismatales; family Zosteraceae; genus Zostera; species Zostera marina. The sequence continues at coordinate 41,152 of LFYR01000983.1, read as the reverse complement.
ATGCTCCTGAGGAATCGTGGAAGTCCACAATTCGGACAGTGATACGACAGCAAAATGAGCTGAGCCATACGAAGATATTTGAACTCCTACCATTACTGGACGCAGTAATAAAGTAGGACACCAAATTAACTCTACCTACGGAAGAACGTGGGCAGAGAAAGTCTTAATGGTAACAGAGTCAGAATGCGTATCCTATCCATAGAAAAGAGTGAACCTCACCTACGAAAACGTAGTGTTAGAGAGGGATGTAATCAAAAAGTGAACCCCACCTACGGAAGAACGTAGGTTAGACGGGGAACACATCGGCTAAAGGGTGAACCTCACCTACGGAAACGTAGTGTTAGACGAGGGATGTAATCAAAAAGTGAACCCCACCTACGGAAGAACGTAGGTTAGACGGGGAACACATCGGCTAAAGGGTGAACCTCACCTACGGAAACGTAGTGTTAGACGAGGGATGTACTCAAAAAGTGAGCCCCACCTACGGAAGAACGTAGGTTAAACGGGGGACACATCGGCTAAACACACACCCCGTTCTACAAAAAACGTAGACAGAGGGGCAAGTATTCAAGAGTGAACCTCACCTACGGAAGAACGTAGGTTAGACGAGGGACGTACTCAAAAGAGCAAACCTCACCTACGGAAGAACGCAGGTTAGACGAGGGATAAACTCAAATAACAATCCTCACCTACGGATGAACGTAGGTAGACGATGAGTCACACTTAGCCTCAGTCGCAAAAAGGCGAGCAAAAGGAGGGGGCAAGTATTCAAACAACAATCCTCACCTACGGATAAACGTAGGTAGACGAGGAGTCACACTTAGCCTCAGTCGCAAAAAGGCGAGCAAAAGGAGGGGGCAAGTATTCAAACAACAATCCTCACCTACGGATGAACGTAGGTAGACGAGGAGTCACACTTAGCCTCAATTGCAAAAAGGGCAAGCAAAAGGAGGGGGCAAGTATTCAAACAACAATCCTCACCTACGGATGAACGTAGGTAGACGAGGAGTCACACTTAGCCTCATTCGCAGAAAAGCAAGCAAAAGGAGGGGGCAAGTATTCAAGTAATAATCCTCACCCACGGATGAACGTGGGTAGACGAGGAAGCACACTCAACCCCTATCGCAGAAAGGCGAAAAAAAGGAGGGGGCAAGTATTCAAACAACAATCCTCACCTACGGATGAACGTAGGTAGACAAGGAATAACACCTACCCTCAGTCGCAGGAAAGCGAGCAAAAGGAGGGGGCAAGTATTCAAGTAATAATCCTCATCCACGGATGAACGTGGGTAGACGAGGAAGCACACTCAAACCCCTATCGCAGAAAGGCGGACAAAAGGAGGGGGTCGGGTACTCTCAAAACCTGCCACAGGGAAGAGAACCCAAATGGTGCTCAAGGATAGCTCTGGCAAGGCGTCAAGGTGGGCAAGCAGGGTTCCGCGGGAGAATCGGGCCAGACAGGTGCGCAAGGAGTATGCTTCGACTAGGACAAACCGGACGATAGTTGGCAAAAGCGCGTGACAACCTTCGTGGATGCATAGATACAACCTTGCAGGCGTAGAGAGGGGGGGAATACTGGTGAGAGAGGATTTTACATCCAGGGACATCACCAAAAATCCACATCCCAGCACGCAAAGAGGGGGGAATAATGATAGTACAAGGTCCGACATACATACCATAGTACTAAAAGACGTATCCCAAAGTATCTAATACGCAGAGGAGGGGGGAGTACTGGTGATACAGTATCCCGAACACGGTCAGAACCTACCAGCAACTAGAAGTCCGGATAGCCTAAGATGAGTTGAGGTATCTATTCTAGGGTTGGGGAGGTCCCAGGTCGAATCCTAGGAAGATCGACTTTCCTGAGGATCGACTTCCCTGGGATCGACTTTTGAATAAAGTCGATCACCAGGAAAGTCGACCCCCAGAAAGTCGATCTCTGGAAGTTGATCCTGGGACCCAATCTGATCAGTTGGGCAGTTAGGCGGTTACTGCCCAAATGACCATATTGCCCCCATAAGAACCCCTGTAAATAGAGGGCACCCTCCACTCATTAAAGGCAGGTCATTTGAAGAGAAAGGATTCCTAGCGAAGCAGAGCTCTGCGAACTTGAGTTCCGGTCCGGTTTCCCGCGGAGTTCCCCGCTTGGCGCTTGCTTGCGCGTCTTGGAGTACTGGTCGGGTTTCACCCCCATCAGATACTTTGGGATGCGTCTTTTAGTACTATGGTCTGTGTGTTGGACCTTGTACTATCAGTATTCTCCCCTCTTTGTGTGCTGGGATGTGAATTTTTGGTGATGTCCCAGGATGTGAGATCCTCTCTCACCAGTATTCCCCCCTCTCTACGCCTGCGAGGTTGTATCTATGCTTCCACGGAGGTTGTCACGCGCTTTTGCCAACTATTGTCCGGTTTGTCCTAGCAGAAGCATACTCCTTGCGCACCTGTCTGGCCTGATTTTCCCGCGGAACCCTGCTTGCCCACCTTGACGCCTTGCCTGAGCTATCTTTGAGCACTGTTTGGGTTCTCTTCCCTGTGGGGGTTTTGAGAGTACCCGACCCCCTCCTTTTGCTCGCCTTTCTGCGATAGGGGTTGAGTGCGATCCCTCGTCTACCTGCGTTCATCCGTAGGTGAGGGTTATTTTTGAATA
>LFYR01000983.1:11506-30994 GCA_001185155.1 Zostera marina | reverse complement strand
ATCGTAGGGTTTCTTATGCTGAATGTCACCAATTAGGCAGTATCTTGGAATGCGTGTTCATAATTTACGCCTTTTATTCCTGTTCTCTGGGAGTTTCTACCCTTCAATGTATTCTATTAAGGGTTTTCTCCAGTATTCTGCATGTATTATGGTCGGATTGCACGGAGGTGTAGATGTTGAGTCAACTAGTGCCTCTTTCTGCCCCCCCCTTTGAGGGTATCAGCTGAGTTGTTTTTGACCCTTTGGAATCTGCTCTACCTTCCATGCGAATGCCGTAAGGGTGAACACAGTTAATTGTTCCACCTTGCGTAACTAGGTATGCTATTGTCTATTTTATTTAGACTTATGAATGGTGTATCCTTGTGTGGGCTGGATCTTCCTCAGAGAAGCTTATTCCTTTCCTCGCTCGTACATTAACTTTTGCGAGTATTTTCTGCTTTCTCCTATTGATCCCCCGCCGAAGATTTAATCTATTACCCTCCTCTTGTGGTCAGTACCTGATTCGGGACTTTTTGAGCGCTGTCGCTTACCCTTGTTATTTGGGTTCTTGCGACCTTTTCGCTCTCTTTCTAATTTGTTTACGTATTGCTTAAGCTTTCCTTCCTTTGCCTGTATGTCCTTGTGAAACTTGCAGTATCTGTTCCCCCTTGGTCGGGCCTCTTTTATTGCAGGGTTTAATTCTTATGGTTGAGGAAACCTTATTCTTCCTTTTTCTTTGCTGTAGATTTCCTCCTTTGGAGTGCTGAAAACCGTAAACCCTAAGTCTTCATACCTTGGGTATTTTGATTTTTCAAACTCCTTAGATGTCTGGTAGACCCTTAAGGTAGAAGCTTCTATCGTATTTTGGTCTCCAGGATGATTCTCCTTTCTCAAACTTCTGAAATTTCTTTTTTGGTGCTTCATATGCTTTTTTATTGCTTATGGCACCTCTCTCTTTTTCTTTTTCTTTCTCATACTCTTCAGAATTTATATATTTCTGGGCCTTTGTTAGCAGGTCTTCCATGCATTTTACATTACTAACATTTAGCTTTATTGCTAATGGCGTGTTCATGTCTAGCCCTTTTGAGTATGCGCATATTGCGATTGTTGTATTCAGATCGGAGATTTTTTGCATGGCTTCCGTGAATTTAGTTGTATAATTCCGAAGCGTATCTCCATTCTGCTTGATTGCAAACAGTGACTCCGTGCCCTTTCTGAACCTTGTGTTTCCACAGTGTTGGGCGACGAATTTCTTTTTCAAGTCCTCGAAACTTGTTATGCTCTCTGGCTGCAGTTCAACGAACCATCTGTATGTAGGTCCTTTCAATGTTGCTGGGAATGCTCTACATAGGATGTCATCCCTTGATGTGGCCCATTGCATTACCCCCACAAACATATTTATGTGGTCTACTGGGTCCATCTTCCCATCATAGATCTGTAGCCTGGGTAGCCTGAATTTCAGAGGTGCTGGTTTTACCATTAGCGATTTGTGCAGGGCATCCATGCCTACTAGCCAGTTTGGGACCTCGCCTCCTCCTTCTGTGTCTCCCGTGCTTTCTTCATATACGGGTTTTTTGAGAAGAGGTTTGGGTTGCTCCTCTGGTTTGCGAGGAAGTGGTGCGCTGGAGTGTGCTGCTCTATGACTTGACACTTCCTGTTGCACCTTGGCCTGCTTTGAGGTATGAGCTTTTGAATGGTATATCGATGCTTTAGATTTTTCAATATCCTTTATTTTCTCGCTCATTTTTGCTATGGTTTCCTTCATTTTTTCCAGCTCCTCTATAGGCATCTTTATGAACCCGTGAGTGGTTTCTGATGCTGCAGCCCTTGGTTCCTTGCTGCTTGTGGGTGTCCCCTTTTGAGGTTGTTCTTCCGAAGGTTTCTCCTTTTCAGCAAGGATTTGGATGGCCTCAGCTATCTCCTGAACCGTGATGTTCAGATTTTCCCCTCCTGCTGAAGCTTGGGGAGTTTGCTCGGGCTCACCTTCGGGTTCAGCCTCAGGTCCTGTGGGAGTTCTTTTGTTCTTATTGGCCTTGAGTGGTCGACCCACTGGCCTTTTAGTTTTTGAGTTGCCAGGCTGTTGCTCTGGCGCCTCCTGAGAATTTGCTCCTCCTCCTTGGGACGTGCTTCGTGTTACCACCATCCTGGAGTGTTCGACTTTTCTTGAAAAAAGTGTTCGACTTTTGCTTGAAGAAAGTCGATCTTCAAAAAAGTCGATCCCTAGTGCACTTGGATGATTCCTTGGAAGTCGTAGCCTGAAAGCCTAGCTCCTTGAGGAATCGACTTTTTTTCCTTGGGAGAAAAAGTCGATCTTCTGAAAAGTCGATCCCTTGCTGGCTGATCTTCTCGCAAGACTCCCTAGCTGGCGACTTGGAAAAAAGTCGATCACTTTTTTCGAAAAAGTCGAGGAGCTTTTTTCGTGAGTATCTTTGAATCACAGACGGCGCCAACTGATGGGGGTGAAACCCGACCAGTACTCCAAGACGCGCAAGCAAGCGCCAAGCGGGGAACTCCGCGGGAAACCAGACCGGAACTCAAGTGCGCAGAGCTCTGCATCGCTAGGAATCCTTTCGCTCCAAATGACCTGCCTTTAATGAGTGGGGGGTGCCCTCTATTTATAGGGATTCTTATGGGGGCAATATGGTCATTTGGGCAGTAACCGCCTAACTGCCAAACTGATCAGATTGGGTCCCGGGATCGACTTTCCAGAGATCGACTTTCTGGGGGGTCGACTTTCCTGGTGATCGACTTTATTCAGAAGTCGATCCCAGGGAAGTTGATCCTCAGGAAAGTCGATCTTCCTAGGATTCGACTTGGGACCTCCCCAACCCTATAATAGATACCTTAACTCATCTTAGGTTATCCGGACTTCTAGTTGCTGGTAGGTTGTGACCGTGTTCGGGATACTGTATCGCCAACCACCATAGATTCTGTCAAGTCATTGGGAAATACTCTTTTAAAACTTGTAGATCCCATGTTCTTCTATCTTATCGAGCAAGAAAAGCATCATCAAAGCCATGGAATAGAGTTGATCACTTCTGATACTTTCAGCTCATTCGACAATCTAAAAAGAGGTTTCATCGGGATTGACTCTTCTACGTTCATCGCCTACCTCTATAGTTCAGTTGTCTCTTTTTCTTGGGACGGTTTCATCTATGATCTTAAGAAAAAGATGCATGGTCTACTCTTCAGCCTTTTCGATGGGGAAGGGAGAATTTTAGTTCATATTTTTCTTTGGGAACCAGGCATCAAAAAGTCAAGAAACTGTGGAACAAAGATTTTTTACTGGTACTTAATAGAATGTGTAAGAAGCATTGAATCTTGAAATGCATGGTTTCATAAAGATTATTCAAACCCTAACCATGTAAACAAGAGGTTAGTAAGAAAGGAGGAGGAGAAATACAACATTGCCAATAGAAGAAAAAGTATGGAAGGACATGACTGTGCCTGAATCTTGAGGACAAGATTCATTTGAAAGAAGGTAGGGATGTAACAGATCGAAACTTGTTCAACAATTGAAGGAAGATTTAGCGATTGAAGACTTCGGTTTCCGCTCATCGAAGAAAAACTCGATCGCCGTCAACTAGGACAAGCCCATTGATTCTTCAAAGGGCCGAAAATAGTTTAGGCCCAAACAAAGTAAATAATTTGTTAACTATTGTGGTTAGAATAATATGTTAATTGAACTATTTAATCATGTACTAAATTTTATAAATAAGAGGATGATCTATGTTAAGATCATCAAAGTATTTTTTGACCAATTCCTTAGTACCTCAGGTTCCTCCAAGAGAGTTCTCTTCTTAACCTTCGGCTCTAATCTTGGAGATTCTTTTCTCACCTCGGCCCTGTTCTTAGGGATTTTTTATTTTAATAACGTCTTGACGACCTCCAACGAATGACGGTTGTTACACCGTGCAGTTTGAAAATTGTTGACTAAAATGAACTAATGAAGATAGGATCACGATCTGACACAATCACGTTGGGGAAGCCAAAGTTTGATAATCATTTCCGAGAAGAGCTTATGATACGCTCGATCCTCTACCGGCTAATCAATTAACATCTCAAATACTAATCATCTAGGTAATGCTACCAGATGATGATGAGACAGAGGAAACCAATATGGAAGCCAAAAAACATTTCAAATACTAATTATGGAGGTTATGCTACCAGATGATGATGAGACAGAGGAAACCAATATGGAGGTAGTCTCTAAGGAGAATGAACCTACCCCAGTCGAACTGTACTCCATCACTGGATCCTTGTCAGCATCCTCGATCCATATTGCTGGGGAGATCAAGTGACAACACGTCGATCACTGTCGATCATACTCGTAGCTTCCAAGTGATTGTCGGTGTAGGATCCTCTAGAATTTCTCGCTCATTAGCTACCAATTTTGATCCTGACAATGCAGGTGATCTGGCAGGTTTACACAATGACGTATTAAACTTGACTAATAATTAAGGCACGGAATTTGCCTGCAAAGAACCACAGATCACTAAGTATGTGGAGGCAATGGTGGCACTCACCAAACAATTCGCAGAGTTCAAAATCGAGCAAATCCCTCGCACTCAAAACACGCCCGTCGATGCGCTGGCATGCCTGACAATGGCTTGGGAGGGAGGTCAACGTGAAATCCTGGTGGACTCTATTCTTCAGCCAACGTGCCAGATATTGAATGTCTCGTCCGATTCCCAAGAGGATTAGAGACAACCAATATTGACATTCATTCAAAATGGAGTACTTTCTGACAATAAGGGGGAGGCCAAAAAATTAAAACACAAGGCAACCAAATATTGCGACGGCGAAGGGGTACTTTAAAAAAAGTCCTTCGACAGTCCGCTGCTGCGTTGTTTGGCCAAACCTGACATGGATAAGGTGACCCAGGAAGTACACGAAGGCTCATGCGGGCTCCATGAGGGAGAAAGAGCACTTGCATTCAAAATCATACGGCTGGGGTACTATTGGCCCATCCTACGGTTGGAAGCTCGCACTTACGTCCGCAAGTGTCGAGCATGTCAGTTGCATAGTCCAATGCAATAGAAACCATCCGCGGATATAATTCCGATTCTAAACTCGATCCTATTCGCAAGGTGGGGACTGGACATAGTAGGACCATTCCCGCCCTCAACATCCCAAACTCGATTCAGCTTTGTAGCGGTAGATTACTTTACAAAGTGGGTCGAGGCTCAGGCTGTAGCGAAGATCACTCAGGATGCGGCAGTGAAGTTCGTCTACCGCTCCATAGTTTGTCGATTCAGAGTCCCCCAACACATTTCGCAGACAATGGTACGCAATTTACGGGGGGGGGATTTCAAGAATGTGCGAGGACCTAAACAAAAAACTCCACTTTGCCTCCATTTACTGACCTCAGTCAAACGGACAAGTGGAGGTAACCAATAAGGCCATCGTACAAGAATTGAAAAATAAAGTTGAATCAGCCAAAGGGGCCTAGGCAGACAAGTGCGAAATCCTATGGGCATATCAAACAACAAGTAAAAACCCCACGGGAAACACCTCTTTCACCATGACCTATGGAGTGGAGGCAGTCGTACCAATCGAGATAAGTATACCAACGTACCGAGTCTCGAAGTACGACGAACAAACAAATGACCAAAACCTAGCTACAGAGCTAGAGTTGAGGGATGAAACCGGAGACAAGACGGACCTGCGGAACGAATCGTACAAGGCAAACGTATAAAGATACCACAATCACCAAGTGCGCAAAAAAGTCTTCCTGTCAGGAACTCTCCTCACGCGGAAGGCTAGCATAACGGAGAGGAGCAGATGAAGGAATAAGTTGTCATCCAACTTCGAAGGTCCCTACATCGTCGAAAAGGAGATAAAGCCAGGAACTTATCGCCTACGGTGGCAAGATGGAACAATGGTTCCAAACACCTGGCACGCGGACAACATGCAGCAATACTACGCTTAGTATTGAACTTCTTATTTCTTAAGTCCTCTTAGTGTATATGCTAGTACAAATTACAAAATAGAATAGTTAGATTTTATCTTTGTAATTCTCAATAAAGTTGACATATCTTTCAAAAATCACCTACCTACGACTCTAACTAGTGCCTTACCTTACAAATCTATTTTGTGTCTATGGCCTTAATAGATTAAAATTGTTTTGTCGCTGTGGCCTTAACGATCCTACCCCATCTTGTCGCTTTGGCCTTGATGTGGGTCCAAAAATTACTCTGTCGTTTCGGCCAGAGTTCAACTACACATTAGGGTATAAGTGTAGAGTCTTAGGTAGTTGATAAGTACAAATGAACCTAACCCCAAGAGGTTCTAAGTACCCACAACACATACGAAATCTATTCTGTCGCTATGGCCTTAATAGATTAAAAATCGTTTTGTCGCTATAACCTTAACGATTCAACCCCATCTTGTCGCTATGGCCCTGATGAGGGTAAAAAGTTACTCTGTCGCTTCAGCCAAAGTTCAACTACACATTAGGGAATTAAATCTAGAGTCTTAGGTTCTAAAAAATTCTAAGTCTTAGCTAAAATCCCTGATAATTTTTGTATCTTCAACTTATTACGTCAGTTAGCTTTACGAGTCTTGATTAATTGTGAAGTTTAATTTATTTCGCGAGTTTAGCCGTAGACTGAGCTACGATTCGTACAACCAAGTCTACGCCCAGAGTGGCTAGAAATAGGGTTAGAAGAATCTAATTTACATCCAGATGGCTAAATTACGACTTGTGAATCTAGTTTCGGTCTTAGTTACAATTCAAAAAATAAATTAAACAAACAATTAATTTAGAAAGAAAGAAAAATAATTGATTAAGTTCCAAAAAAATTACAAAAAATATCAAAAAATTACGAGCTAAAACATAAAAAATCTAATCTTCTTCGTCGTTCTTTAGCTTGTCCAAAGTATCCTTGTTCTTCTCTTTTTCCTCGGGATGCTCTTCTACCCATGTAATTATATCCGAAATAAAGTCGTCGGGTAGTGATGGGAACACAGAAGTACCAAAGAAACTATGTTCTTGGAGTTGATCGGATTGATACTTTTTATCCAACTCCAAGTCCTTAGCCTTCTCAAGACGTGCGGAGTTCTCCTTCGACAGCGCAGAGTTCCCCTTCTTCAAAGTCTCCAACTCCTCCTTAGAGCGAGAGAGTTGGTCATTCAGCTCGGCACACTTCTTCTCTAGCTCAGAGTTGGTGTTCCTTAAATTCACATTTATGGCTTCAGATGAAACCACATTCCCAATTTCAGCCTCAAGCTGAACCCGCATGTCTTCAATCTGCTTACTTGAAGTGGAAGAAGCATCCTTCAGTTCTTTGCGAAGTGCCATAATCTTCGCAACGTATTTTTCAATCTCTTTCTTATGGGACTCAATTGTCTTATCCTTCTTCGGGATGACATTGTCTCTAAGATTCTCAAGCTTTCTCTTGACATGGGATAGCTTGGCCAGCTGCTTCTCACTATTCTTGTACTTGGTGTCCAACTCATTATATTGATTTTGTAGTCGCTGGACATCATTAATCGAATCCATGCCAAAACATGCATGGGCCATGTAGCAAGCCTACATACAAAGAAAACAAATTAGCAAACAAACAAAAATAATAAGTAAAAAGATATTTTCGGAAAGTAGAAGTACTTACAACATTCAGGGCTTTCATGAGCTCGCTCCGAACCCATCTTCCAGGTTTTGCCAGAAGCACTTTTCGAAAAATTCGACCAGCTTTCTTTTTTGTGAGTATCTTGAATTCACAGACGGCGCCACGAATTCCGCATGAAACTGCTCAGACACTCTAGTCACCTAGGCTCTTTCTGGCAGAGGTTCTCTCTCACTCCAAATATCCTAACCTCTAATGAGTGGTGGTGGTCCCTATTTATAGGATCCTTATGGGGGTAATCTGGTCATTAGGGTTCTAACCGCCTAACTGCCCATATCTGGCCTGGGTCGACTTTATGAGATCGACTCCCTCGGGGTCGCTTTTGGCAGTCGACCGCCTCAGAGGTAGACTTGGCTAAAGTCGTCCGGTGGGGTCGACTTCCTCCTAAATTCGACTAGAGCCTCCCATTGCCTATACGGGCGCTTCCACTCATTCTGGGTTATCTCAAGCTGGTGTTGTGGTCCGGTACGGGATATTGTATCACCATAATCGAATCGAGGTTGATTGGGCAAGTCTGATCATGTACAATATGGCTATGGTGAATAGGGTACCCAGGAAAGCTAGACACTATCCTAGAATGATTTTCAAACATCTAAACAAGGATCATCTCCATTTGTTTGTTTCTGAAAAGTCCAAGATCGATCTATCCTCTCAAATATTTTACAACCGCATCCTTCAATCAGAGACTGCTCAAGCAATTCTATAATGGGGACAAAAGGGATCTAGATGCAATAACGGAAAAAAATATATGAGATGAAGCTCATACTACATGCACACATGGATATGGCTCTTCTAAACACTGATGCGCTCATGGGTCTGAAGAATATACATGCTAATAGAGAAAACTTTGATGATGAAGTTCTCATGGGTCTGAAGAATATGCATGCTCTATATGCAACTATCAATTAATACTACGTAGACTTTACATATGTTAACATGCATTTGCGTTTAATACATGCATGATAAACTTAAACACCCATGATATCATTGATTGTATTTCAAGAAAATCATTTAGAAAATTTGGGGTTTAAAATACAAAAATCACATGCATATTGGGATGATAAATATTTCATTTAGTCCATTGCACTCAGCTCATATTTATTGGACTAATACACATATCTCAATAATTCCAAGTCAGTTTCGATAATATATACATGTCACTTGGATTAGGGAAAATGCATAAATAGATTCTCAAGTCATTCATATCACTTCTTGCATATTTTAAAAAATTGACTATGAGATACTTTAGTTCATTCATCTAGAATTTACTATCTTTAAATGACCAATTTACGTGAAATTTGTTTTTCATCCATGCATAAATAAAAAATTCACATAAAAAATCTTTGATATATGCTTAATAAATATATTATGATCTGTTATGGGCAAATACGTTTAAGTTAAATTATTTGGCACATACCATGTGACTTTGTATAATTACTATTACAATCTATCAAAGTCAAAGAAACAAGGTTAAAGTCAAAATTCGGAACACCCCTTTGTCAATTGTAGGTGGAGAAAAACACAGGTATGATATAAACTTAGCTTGTATTTGTTCTATCCCTGGTATATATCTTATCTAGAACTCACCTGCACAAACACATAAAAGCTTCAGAAAAGGTAAAATTTTAAATTACTTTATGAGTGCAATAGTTACGAAATATAGAGGGAGCTAAGAATTACCAAAATGTTAAAATTAGGGTTTGAAATTTCTCAACATCAAATATGCCATTGACAAATGGAGAGAATGTAGAAATAAGATTCTCATATTTAGTTGTTAATTAATTTTAATTATAGTAAACCCTAATTAACAAGATATAGAAATATATGAGTTAAAATTACATAGATAAATTTACTAAACTCATATAGATAAAATTGACTTGATATATGATTAAACTAAAATGAGTCTAGTCTTAATTATTTTCATCAAACAAATCTCTATTATTGATCATGTTAATTATTGAAGCTTGTATTTAATTATGCACACCTACTTGTTTGTATTAACTCTTGTTTCAAGTTGTACAATGTCTTAAAGATTAATCAACAAGGTGTGAGAACTACAATTATTCATTCAAGCTTCAAAAGAACCCAAGATGTAAAAAACGTATAGAAGTGCAATCATGACAAAGATTCCAAAAACAAATCCAACAAATTAACTACAAGGATCTTGGATTCAATGCTAGACAAAATCCTAGATGAAGAATTCTAAAATGTAGAGAAGAAAATGTGTGGAGGGTTTTGATGCATTCCAGCCCATAGCGATGGCCCTGTCCATCATGCCTCTAACGCCCTATAAAGGAGGACTCTCACCTTCATGAGGAGGCACTGAATACACATCCACTACCCAAGGTATACCCTGTTCCCCACTACTCTCCTTCCCATCTCTCATTTCCGATACTACCTATAAATTCTGTTTTTTCCTTTCCTTCCCAGGTTCTCTCTTCCGACGAACGGATTCCCTGCCGGCATCTCCCTCCAGCGGTGACTACCTTATTTTCTATTGCAGTTATCTTATTGTATTTCCTGTACTGTCTTTTGTTATTCAATAAATAACCCATTCCCGATTATTCCCTCATCACGTCCCTATGTCCTCTCGCAATTTCTTCCGTGTCGTCCTCCCGAATTCCCACGTCGTCCTCCCAAATTCCCGACGATCCTCTTCCGATTTCCCGTCGAGCTCCAACGGTGTCCTCTCTCATTTCCCCGCCGATCGCTCTCGGTACGTGAACCCTTTAGGGTTAATCTCCCAAGATCAAATCTAACCAAGATCTTGGATTAAATGCTACACAAAATAACAAGATGAAAATTCAAATTGTAGTAAACTTCTCCACCAATAAAATCACCAATGAAGTAATCAATGAAGGTTTTTGAATCTGTTCTAGTTCTTCAACTTCTTCTTCATCCTCTCTTGTGTATATTGACAGTATGTTAGAAGAAAAAGCTCTACATCTTGTAAGTGGTCCAAGTATTGTGAGAGGTGTGTCTCAACATCAACACTTGAGATGTTAAACGAGTTCAATCATAAAACTCGGTGTGGTTCTATGAAGTTTCCAGAAATTTCTTAGGTTAAATCTGCCTTAAAGGTTCAAGGGTTCTTAAGAGTTCCTTACTACTCTTAGTTGGTTCAGAAGCGTTAAGCCTTAAAGCTTGGCAGAGGTTCTTAAGAGATCCTGAATACTCTTAGTTGGTTCACAAGCGTTTAGCCTTAAAGTTTGGCAGAGATTCTTAAGTGTTTCTTAATACTTTGAGTTTGTTCACAAGCGTTTAGCCTTAAAACTTGGCAGAGGTTCTTAAGAATCCCTTAATACTCTTAGTTGGTTCACAAGCGTTTAGTCTTAAAGCTTGACAGAGAATTTTTAAGAGTTCCTTAATACTCTTAAGTGGTTCACAAGGTTTTAGCCTTAAAGCTTGGAAGAGGTTTTTCCATTACATTTAGGCTAGTGATCTCCGTGTTTCATCGAAACTGGATTAGCCCTTGTTTGGGTGAACCAGTATAAAAATTTCTATCTCTTTTTATTTTCCGCTTTTCTATTTTTAATGTTATAACATGATAAAAGGCAACAAAAAAGAGATCTCTCATCCAGTTATCTGGTCATAGATTGAGGTTTATTATTTTCTTGCAGATCTCTCATCCAGTTGTCTGGTCATTGACTGAGGTTACTTTTTCTTCAAATATATATCCAGTTTCCTGGTCACTAATATATATTTTAAGTTATATTATTATTTGTGTACTTAAAAGAGAATTTAGTGTTCATATACTACAGTTAGCTTAAAAAGCATTATTTATCAAGTTAGAATATATATTCAGTTATCTATTCATTTGTTTTAAAACGTGTGTTTATATAACTTGGTATTTATATACTATAAGTGGACTCAATATCTATATACTGTAGTAAACTTAGAAAGAATATATAATCTTTTTATATATTCTTGTCTCTAACTTGTATTTTCAGATATTCCACAAATCTTCTGAGAAATCAGGAAAAAAGGCTATTAACCCTCCTAAGTCTCTGATCAAGATCCTACACACATGACATCAATAACCTCATTCATATCCAGATTAGATGAAGAATCCACCAATGATCCCGCAACATATGCAAAATTCCCTCTTTCACTGCACAAACGGGCAGAATGCCTTGATTTATTACAAATTTGACACACCAGTGAATAATCTACCAATTTGGGTGGAAGTCCCCCAAACTAAGATGATGTATGTTGTCTACGGCTACGATTTCGATAGCTTCCATGATTACTATGGTTTCTCTAGCCTCTTCCACGATTTCCACCAAAACCTCTTCCGCCTTTCTTAAAAAATTTCTTATTTCTTTGGTATTTCAGCCCTTGATGTACCTGTACCGCAAATGCCCTGGCTTGTGAAGAGTTTGCAACAGATGATGTTGACACAGTCCTTCGACGAATCTTGATATCTTCAGCAATTAATTGATGATATAGATCATCATATTTCATCCATATCTCAGCAATTATCGTTGTTCCAATGGAATTAAACTCATCCGGCAGCCTATCTAAAATGAATTCCACTATTTCACGATCAGTTATATTTGAACCTGATCCTAGGAGATTGTCACACATTGACCTGATTTGTAACAAATATTCTGGCTTTGGCAGGTTAGCTGTCTTCTTGATTTCTGGAAGACGATCCCTGATTGTTTTGGCGTACACCTCCATCTGTGGAGATAATTTTTCTTCTAATTTCTTCCAAACAACAGATGCAATTTCTTTATTCTCCAGAATTGGATAGACAGACGTCCCAATCGAGGACTCAATCCATGAAATCATAAGCCAGTTCTTCCTTTACCATTTTGCAAAATCTGGCATCCCTATTTCTGGAACTGCAACATTACTATCAATGATGTCTTTAAGCCCATAAATTCATAAAAGATTCATTATCTGGGATTTCCAGAACAGATAATTATTACTGCTTTCCAACTGATGATGTCTTATGCATTTTGAAACAACTGACGTAATTTGAGAGTCATGACCAACAACGATTTCTTCCATCACAAAAAAAACAGTCCAACAGTCAATTTCTATAATATTCTTTTTTTAATCAATTTCTTGATTTCTTTACTTTCTTTAATTTCTTCAATCAATGAAACTTCTTTCCCGATCTGTTTCGACTTCGTGATTTTCGTTTGCACCTTCAAATCACCACATCAATATGCAGACTTGATTATGAAATCGTGAAACCCATAATCAGATGGCAACAAGTGGTAGATAACGTAATGTCGCACCAGTACGCCATTTCAATTTGCAGCAATACGTCAGTACGCGATCATGCAACAGCAAATTGCAGCAACTTTCCGTCAGCAGAACATTGATGAAGATAGAACAGACGAAGAGGGGCTTATAACAGAATTGAAGGCGAACCTGTTGCAGAGAGCGGAGGATGACGAGGCTGGAGAAGAGACCGGCGCAAGATCGATTGAAGCAAAACCGGCCGGCCATCGTCGATCTGTTCGGAATCGGATTCCGCCTGCCCGATTCCAAGACTACACCCGACCCTAATAAATCTCTTAAAGGGGGGTTAGTTTAGAGTAAAGTGTGACCCTGTCACAACTTATCAGTATTGTTTTTTATCTCTTAAAGGATAAATTGGTACAATTGTGGAATGTTATTTTTTATCAAACTTTTCAATTAAAAATTGCTAACGCAACAAAACGGGTTAAAGCAACCTAGGGTTTTGAGCTTACTGTTTCATTGCCTTCGTCTCCTTCCTTTTTCATACGTATTACTGGTGCTTTCAATGATCTCCTGCCGGCGTGCGTTGCTCTGAGTAAGGTCACCGGGATCAGCATCAAGGATCTTCAAGGATTTGTATTCCTGTAAAAAAAAATACAAACTCTTATCAAAGCATGTTCTGTGCTTAACAGATCCTTACCAGGGACGTATCTAATCTCAACTACAACTCATTATTCTGTTACTAAGTTGTTGTGTATCGCAGATCTAAAAAAAAAAAAAGGAAAAAAAAAATTTAGAGCCGGATATTGAAGAAGGACTGGTATCCCTATAATATACCAAACAACTATCCAAGGCATGTTATGTGCTTGACAGAACCGTATCAGGGACGTATCTTACCCCTAAATCTCATCAATTATCCGTTCATTAAAGCTCTTTAATATTTTTTTTCCAGTAATTGAAATCTATAAGAAGAATGAGTGAATCAATGGAAACTCAACTAAAAAGATTACAGATTAAGCAAGATGTGGAAAGTGAAAGAATGAAAAAGATGGAGCAGACCTTGGCTCAAATGAGTGAGTCACTATGTCTACTTAGCAAAACAGGAAGTCAAGAAACTGGACAGAGTTCAAACAACTCAGACTTCAAATCCAAATCTGTGAGATCCGAAATGCCTAAGTTCGATGGAGACAATGTGCAAGGTTGGGTCTACAAAGGCAACAAATATTTGAGATACCACAATGTTCCAGATGAGGAGAGGATCACAGTAGCGGCCTTCAATATGGAAGGTGAGGCTTTAGAATGGTTACTATGGGCTGATAGAAATAATCAAATAAAGTCATGGTATGACTTTGTGGAGGATATCACTAAAAGATTTGGCACCTCTGCGTATGAGATTCCTGCGGGAAGACTTAGCAAAGTAATGCAATTCACTACTGTCAAGGAGTATCAACACAGATTCGAGAGCCTAGCAAATAAAGTAACTGATATAAATCCTAGAGTTCATAAAGAAATATTTATGGCAGGATTAAAAAATGAAGTACAAAAGGACGTGATAAAAGCCAGACCTGAAACACTAGTTGAGACTTTTGCGCTAGCACAATTATATGAAAGGGAGGATCTCTCAACTGATATAGTCAGATACTGTCCCCAATAAGCTATAGTTCCTTACAGTCTTGCAACAACAAATCAGAATTTGAGTTCTTATATTCCACCTCATAAGAGACTAATAGCATCATCAAGCAATTCCATTGTGAAATAACCAATTATTAGGCAGAAATGAGAATCAAAAGATCTAAGAATGAATGTTTCAACTGTACGGAAAAGTGGGAAAAAGGGCACAAATGCAAAGGAAGACTATTTCTATTATCTGAGGATGGACAGAATTTCAGTGAATATACTGACCCGAAAGAAGAAGATGATATATTTCTAGATACTGTGGAAGAAATAAGAGTTGAGCCAACACATATCAGTTATCACTCTCTACAAGGCCAAGCACGCCCAAGGACCTTGAGGTTGACTGCTGCAATAAAAAATTGCAAAGTATCAGTGCTGCTGGATTCTGGATCCACTCACAATTTTTTACAAGGTGATATTGCTGAATATCTAAGGCTGCCTATCTATCCTATTCCATCATTCTTAGTATCCACTGGTAGCGGGACAGATTTGAAGTGTGACAAAATGTGCAAGCAAGTGCAGATAGATATACAGGGCACTAAAATGGTAATTGATGGTACCCCAAGTCATTAGCTCAGGCCCACAAAGGACTCCAGAAGCAAGGCCCAACGAGGTGAACGAAAGGGGAAGGCCCAAGTCGCCCCACGGGTACTCGCCCGACCAGGCCGACCGGGCGGACCCGTCAGCCTCACGGGCACTCGCCCGACCCGGCCGACCGGGAGGACCCGTCAGCTCGAGCGGTTAATTCCCCAAAGGTGGCATCCCAAGTATGTCGGATCCGTTAGATCGGATCCTAGTCCGAAAGCACAAGAGTCCAGAGACCGGTAGGAAATTGTATAAATACCCCTAGGGGTGAAGTGTAAAAAGGGAGGGATTACTTGTAATACACATCATATACTTATAATATACTTGTGATTATACAGAAACAGAGAAGATCAGTCACCTTTCCAGTGGGACGCGATCAGTGGTGAACCTGACGTGAATCGAACACGCAACATGGATTCAGAGCAACCGGAGCGGGTAGTTCGGATGGAAGAAAACTTAGAAAACTCGACGGCAGAAGCGCACAGGAATCAGCTGCCAACGGTTCCTCTTGAAAATAAAGGTGCGGGCGTACCAGCGCACTTGGAAGAGAATATCGAAGAAGCGCCCTATCACCCTCAGCAGCATACGTGTGAGGACCCTCGGCTATTTGTAGAGTCAATACCAGAAGATGGAATTTCTGCGAGTTGGTCGGAGCAAAACCGGTCAAGATCACCGGAGCAACACAGGGGTGACCAGAGGGAATATGGGAGAACATTTCCCATGTCACGGGAATCAAGGGAGAGTCAACTCCTAGCAGTCATCGCGGGTTTGCAAAATAATCAAAGGCAACTTCAAGAGCAAATTATGTCAATGGCAAATAGGAATACACACGAAAACATGCCCGTACAACCGTCAATTGGTTATCTAGACCAACTGACGCCAACGGATAGCGAAGAGGCTTTAGCACGACATCTTTTAGTAGAAAGATACCCGATGGGATGGAGAGCCCCAAAAATAACGTCGTATGATGGTACGACGGATCCGGAAGATCATGCTCACTCATTCCATATGGAAACGGAGGACCTACAGGGCGAAAAGACATTTGGTGTCGCATGTTTAGGAGAACTATGAAAGGAGAAGCAGTGGGATGGTACAGAAAATATATGGATCGATTCGCGGTAACAGTTCAAAAAGTTGTTTGTTCAGAAGAAGGAGTCCTGATGGCACTAGTTAATGGATTAAGACCAACTAAATTTTCAGGAGATTTAGTACGGGATCTTCCATCAACGTTCGCAGAAGCTATGGAAAGATCGTACAAAGAGTCAAACGTGAAAGACTACCACGAGGCAAAATATAAACAGATACGTCAAAGACCGAATGGCCAATACTACCAGAATACACAGCAAAAGCAGCCAAGACTGGAAACCCGACCACAAAACAGAGAGGTACCGGAGGGTAATGCAAGAAGGACCACTTTCCCAAGGGAAAGTTTCATTAATTATGGTCCGTCAAGAGTTACTCCATTTCCAAACCAACGGCAGATATTTTTAGCACTAAGAGAGGATAGGATGCTTTCAGAGCCGCGCCCAATGCGTACGGAAACAACAATTAATCGAAATCCACACCTGTATTGTGAATATCATGAAGACATAGGACATACTACGGCCGAGTGTTGGATTTTGGCAAGAGAACTAGAAAGAATACAGGGACGGCAAGGTTCACTACCCGTACGGCAAAGGATACCTTCTCCCCCACCGTGACGGGCAGCACCGGCACCTACAGGACATCAGGACTATAGGGACGTTAGAACGTCAGGACATCAGGACCGTAGGGATGATCAGGAAGGAAGGAATATCGGAGAAATATTAGCAATATCAGGAGGAGAGGCAGCCAGAGGAGGAACAAGATTCGAAGGAAAAAGATATGCACAGGATCTTAGCCGGACGGATGGAATAATTAAAAAAATCAAAACTTGGGAGGATATCCGTTTTTCAAATGAAGATCTGACAGGAATCACGGTTCCACATCATGACCCGTTGGTCATAACACCTATTGTACAGAGGGAGGATCAACAAAGAATTAGATTAAACAGAGTGCTAGTGGATACAGGGGCTTTAGTAGATGTGCAATACTGGAGCGCATTTGATCAACTGGGTTTTTGCAAGGCAGACTTGGGTCCGTGCGGCACACCGATCACAGGATTTGACCAGGGAGAAGTCCAAATACTAGAGACAATAGACATCCCGGTAACATTGGGAAAGTTTGCGCAAGAAACAACAGTAATAGTGAAATTTTCGGTAGTGCCATTTTCGTCCGGTTACAACGCAATATTAGGAAGGATAGCATTACATGTATTTGGGACGGTAACATCATCTCTGCACCAGTGTTTAAAATTTCCATCGGAAGCAGGGATATGCACAGTTAAGGGATCACAGAAGAAAGAAAGAGAATGCTATATAAATTCGACGGGACTAGTAATGACTGCAGGAGTGGGAAAAAATAAACTCCCGCATACAATCAAGGAGGAATGCCCAAAGCTCGAGCCTGCTTCAGACACAGTGGCAATGGAACTAAATGGTGGCAATATACAAATAGGGGCCGACCTCCCTCAAGAAATAAAAAATGGTATCGTGAAACTACTCAAAGAGAACGAAGACCTATTCGCCAGAGATGTAGCATAACTCAAAGGGATCGACCGGAGCCTTACGGAACACAGATTAGCGGTATGAAAGCATTTGCGGCCAGTAAGGCAGAAAATGAGGCCGTTAAGAGGAGATAGGAAAGAGGCGGCGGTTGAGGAAGTACGAAAACTTATTGAGGTAAATTTCATTCGGCCAGTGAAATACCCGGAATGGTTATCAAACGTAGTAATGGTAAAGAAAGCAGATGGAGGATGGAGAATGTATGGGAGGAACCTTGAAGTGTATGTGGATGATATTCTAGTTTGTTCCAAATCAGTTGCAGAGCACTTGGCAGACCTAAAGGAAACTTTTGATAATATTAGAAAAGCAGGTTTACGATTAAAGGCAAAAATATGCTCCTTCGGGGTCACCGAAGGGCATTTTTTGGGTTTCGAAATAACTCCTAGCGGGATAAAGGCCCGTACGGAAAAAGTAAAGGAAATAATGGCAATGACCCCGCCAAAGACAATAAAAGAGGTCCAGAAACTTAATGGAAAGATAAACGCATTAAGCTGATTCTTAGTAAGGGGGGCAGTCACGTTACAGCCTTTATTCAAATTAATAAAATCATCAAGTCCAAAAGTGACATGGACGGAGGAGTGCGAGGAAGCGTTTCAAAGACTTAAAGAACAATTAAGGAATTTGCCATCTCTGCAGCCACCATTCCCAGGGGAACCGTTAAAATTGTACATAGCCGCATCCGATAATGCCACTAGTGCAGTTTTAATGACTGAAAGAGATGGCACACAACGACCAATTTATTATTACTCCCGCACTTTAGAGGGGGCAGAGAAGAAGTATCCACAAATTGAGAAGTTGGGGTTAGCAATAGTAACAACGGCAAGAAGGCTAAAACCTTACTTTCAAGCACACCCAATAACCATCCCGACGGAATTTCCACTGTTACAGTTGTTACATAAACCAGATATGTCGGGCAGATTAACAAAATGGGCTGTAGAGTTAAGTGAATTTTATATAAGTATAGTACCAGCGAAAGCAATCAAAGGACAAGCGGTTGCTGATTTCTTGGCAGAATTTACACCAAACGTAGAAGAATCTGAAGGTTGGTGGATCATCCATATTGATGGCTCAGCGAGCAATTCTGGATGTGGAGCAGGCATAACAATCCAAACCCCAACAAAAGAAAAAGTGGAACACGCAATAAATTTCGATTTTAAAACAACAAACAATGAAGCAGAGTACGAAGCACTATTGGCAGGGGCACGGCTAGGAAAAGCATTAGGGGCCAGACGAGCAAAATTCCTTACAGATTCACGATTAGTAGCAAACCAAGTCAACGGGGAATTTGTATCAAAAGAAGAAGGGATGTGTCGATACACAGAAGCGGCACGCAACATGATGCAATCTTTTACAGAGTGGGAACTACATCACATAAGACGTACGGATAATAAGGAAGCGTACATTTTAGCAAGGTTGGGGGCATCTCCAAACAGGCCGAGGGGACGTTGGATCCGAGTGGAACAGCAAGAGGCACCTTCGATAGCAAAGATTATGGGAAGTAATATCCTAACACTGGCAGTAAAAGAAGATTGGAGAACACCGATAAAAAATTACATTACAAAGGGAATAGTCCTGACGGACGCGATGGAAGAAAGAAAACTGAAGAACAAGGCAGCCTGGTTCACATTAGTAGGGGGGACACTCTTTTCCGTAGGGCAGTAGAGGATAGCATTCCCTTACAGATTTGCGTAATACGTGAGGAAGGAAAAGAAATACTAACAAGCGCACATAAGGGAGCGTGCGGCCCACACCATGGAGCAACAATGTTGGGAAAGCAGCTAACA
>LFYR01001011.1:857766-932025 GCA_001185155.1 Zostera marina | reverse complement strand
CGCCCGCGTAACGGCTGGGAGTCGGCGACTCAGGTGTGGGAGTCGCCGATCCAGGAGTGGAGTCGCCGATTCCTTGGAGGCCAAGTCCCCGGTCTACCAGACCCGAGATCCCTGGCCGGAATCGGCGATTCACCCTTGGAGTCGACGACTTGGTAGTCCCAGTCGGCGACTCCCAAGTGTTAACTTGGGCTCTTGACGTAGACACGTGCTCCGCACCGTGGAAGCCTTTCCGGGGGTCCGGCATATAGCGACGGAACCCTATTCCTTGTTTGAAGGGCGTTGCTGGGAGTGACTGACGTAATCAGGCATGTCTCACCAGAAAAGCACCCTGATGATCTGGGAGAAACCCTTGATACACTAAAGCAATATCGAATGAAGCTCATCCCAGCCAAGTGCGCATTCGGAATCAAGAAAGGCAAGTTCCTTGGTTTCTATGTAGGTCAGCACGGGATCAAACCTAATCCCGACAAAATCCAAGCTATCCTTGATATGGAAGCCCCCCGCACAATCAGAGAAGTACAAAGGCTGAACGGTCGAATTAACGCACTCAGTCGTTTTATATCACAAATGGCTGACAAGTGTAAACCGTTCTTTCAAATAATGAAAACTGTAGCTAAGGGTAGTATTACTTGGACACCAGAGTGCGAGGAGGCATTTGTGAAATTAAAAGCGCATATGTCCTCCCTCCCCATGCTGACATCACCCAAAGAGGGAGAGGACCTATACTTATACATAGCGGCCTCAGAAGAAGCCGTGAGTGCGGTCCTCATTGCGCAGAGGGACAAGGACCAGGTCCCTATATACTACCACTCGAGGCGACTACAAGGCGCCGAACTACGGTACTCTCCTATCGAGAAGATCGTATATGCAGTGATCCATGCTTGTTGTCGCTTTCGAGCTTACTTCTTAGCGCACACGATTGTGGTACTAACTTCGTGTCCTTTGCGCCGTCTACTTCACAAACCCGACATTTCTGGGAGATTAACCAAATGGGCAATCGAACTCAGTGAATTCGACTTAGACTTCCGACCAGCCACTGCCATCAAGGAGCAAGCTGTGGCGGGCTTCATTGTCGAACTCACACAACCCAATTTGACCCAACCTTGGGTTGTAGAAGTAGACGGCTCGAGTTGCAGCACAAGCTCGGGTATCGGAGTGAAAATCCATAGCCCGGATGGAAAAAACTACGAACACTCGGTACGACTTCACTTTCCGGCTTCTAACAACGTCGCGGAATATAAAGCGACCATACATGGATTGAAGCTATTAAGAACTCTCGGCGCTGAGAATGTCACGCTCCGCACTGACTCCCAGCTCGTAGCTCGACAAACCACTGGTGAATTCGCTTGCAAGGAACCACAAATAACCAAATATGTGGAGGCGATGGTAGCACTCACCAAGCAGTTCGCCGTGTTCAAAATCAAGCAAATCCCTCGAATCCAAAATTCACCCACCGACGCTTTGGCACGTTTAGCGTCAGCCTGAGAGGGAGGGCAGCGCGAGATTTTAGTGAACTCTATACTCCAGCCTACATGCCAAGTATTGGCTGTTACCTCCAACCCTCAAGAGAATTGGAGGCAACCAATATTGGCATTCATTCAAAATGGAGTACTTCCTAACAATAAAGGGGAGGCCAAAAAGTTGAAACATAAGGCAGCAAAATATTGTGATATCGGAGGGGTGCTTTACAAAAAGTCCTTCGACAGCCCGCTGCTACGCTGTTTGGCCAAACCCGATACAGATAGGGTTATTCAGGAAGTACATGAGGGCTCGTGCGGACTCCATGAGGGAGGAAGAGCACTGGCCTTCAAAATCATAAGGCTAGGATACTATTGGCCCACTCTAAGGTTGGAAGCTCGCACTTACGACCGCAAGTGCCGAGTATGTCAGCTGCACAGCCCCATGCAGCAGAAACCATCCGCGGACATGACTCCAATTCTAAGTTCAATCCCGTTCGCAAGGTGGGGACTGGATATCGTAGGACCATTCCCCCCCTCAACATCCCAGGCTCAGTTCATCTTTGTAGCAATAGATTACTTTACAAAGTGGGTCGAGGCTCAGGCTGTAGCGAAAATCACTCAGGATGCGGCAGTCAAGTTCATCTACCACTCCATAGTCTGTCGATTCGGAGTTCCCCAAGACATTGTCACGGACAATTCACAGGGGGAAAATTTTCAAGAATGTGCGAAGACCTAAACATAAAACTCCACTTCGCCTCCGTTTACCGACCTCAGGCAAACGGGCAAGTGGAGGTTACCAACAAGGCCATCGTACAAGGATTGAAAAAGAAAATCGAATCAGCCAAAGGGACTTAGGCAGACAAGTTGTGCGAAATCCTATGGGCATATCGCACAACGAGTAAGAACCCCACGGGCAACACCCTTTTGCTATGACCTATGGAGTGGAAGCGGTCGTACCAATCGAGATGATTATACCAACATATCGAATCTCGAAGTACGACCAACAAACAAATGACCGAAACCTAGCCACAGAGCTAGAGTTGAGGGATGAAACCCGTGACGAGGTGGACCTGCAGAACGAATCGTACAAGGCAAGTGTATCGAGGTACCACAATCGCCAAGTACGCAAAAAAGTTTTCTTGCCAGGAACTCTCGTCACGTGGAAAGCTAGCATAACAGAAAGGAATAGACCAAGAAATAAACTATCATCCAACTTCGAAGGTCCCTACATCGTCGAAGAGGAGATAAGGCCAGGAACTTATCGCCTACGGCGACAGGATGGAACGATGGTTCCAAACACCTGGCATGCGGACAACATGCAGCAGTACTACGTATAGTACTCATCGCATTATGTTTATTTTCTTTAATTTTCCTAGTATGTATGTTAGTTAATCATAGAAATCTTTCTTCATATTCTAACCCGCAAGGATACCCTAAAAAAAATCTATTGTGTCGCTTCGGCCTTAGTAGTACAGGGATCATTCCATCGCTACGGCCCCAATGATCCTATCCAATCTTGTCGCTTCGGCCTTGATACGGATTAACATGTCACTCCGTCACTAGGATAAGAATCAGACTACATCCTCAGGGTTCAAATCTAGGGTTAGAACGAACAGGTCCAATTCAGGCATGCGAACCTAGAATTGCGACCACAACTCTTATTCGCACGAGTGAATCAGGAATTAGTGGATGTTATATCAAACTATTTTCAACCCTAAAAGTTAATTTAGAAGTATAAATCATTTTCGAGTTTAACTAGCAACTAAACTACGATTCGTACGACCAAGCTTACGCCCTAAGCGGCTAAGTAGAGTTAGCAGAATCTAACTTACGTCCAGAGTGGCTAAGTTACGATTTGTGAATCTAGTTTTAAGCCTAAGTTACAACTCTAAAATATTTATACAAAAAATTAACAAAGAAAATAGTTCATTGATTGATATATAAAAAAATTATTACAAAATCCACTACAAAACTAAGAAATTCTAGTCTTCTTCTTTCCTCGCCTCTCGAACATCGCTCTTTATCTTATCGAGAGCTTCTTTGTGCTCCAACTGCACCTCAGGATGTTCTTCTAACCACGCCATTATATCAGTCACATAGTTGGCGGGCAAACTCGGAAACACATAAGGACCAAAAAAGTTTAAGTCCTGGAGTTGGTCAGATTGACCGTCAACCTCAAACTTCAAATCCTTCACCTTTTCAGAAGAAGCGTCTAGATCTTCCTTCATCTTTTTCGACTCCTCCATGGATTGGGAGAAACGGTCATTCAGATCCTTTAGGTCGGAGGTGGACTTGGAAAGGTCTACTTGAAGCTTCTGAATTTGTGACTCAGAAGCCATCGCATTGCCAACCTCCGCATTCAGCTGCACTTTCAGTTCTTCATCTCTTTTAGAGCATCAGTGAGACGCGATTCAGATTCCTTCAGAGAGTCACGTTCTTGGCGAAGAGTGGAAATCTCAAGTCTATGTGCGGCGCACTCTTTATTCTTCGCCACCATCACCTTCTCATGCTCAGCAACTTTCTCTTCCAATTTCTTGTTGTTCTGGAAGACCTTTCTCATTGACCACACTTCTTTGCAGACAGCTTGATACTTTTCATCAAGCTTGTCGTATTCTTGTTGGGATCAAAGCATGTCATTGCATGATTACATCCCAAGAGCAGCATTCGATAGATACGCGGCCTACAAAAAAAAAACAATTAAATTAGCACGAAAATACATAAGTTAAATACGAGTTTAGGACACTTACAGCAGATAGAGTTTTAGTGAGCTCCTCGATTATCCAATCCCCAGGATTCGTCAGAAGTATCTGGGTAGCTTTAGATCGCACCCCTTCATCCGCAAACAGACTCGGATAATCAAAATTGGTGCGGTAGGGAGCAAACTCTGGTACCGACCTCGAGCACGACCCAGTTTCAAACTTGCCACGAGGACCAGATTCTTCAGCCTTCCTCATCTGAATCAATTTGGTACCACGCAATCTCACAGCCAAATGAGGAAGCACCGCTTCACGGTAGAGATGCGCCCCTTTCTTCTTCTTGATAGGCTTGCCAGAAGGGTCTTCCGACTTCAGGTAATGTGTCACATCAGAAAAAGTGAAACCCTCACGCCGACACAAAGCGAAAGGAACCCCTTGACCACATTGAAAAGAAGCAAGGGCTGAAGAATTTTTTTTCACATGCTTCAATTCCGTCTTGCTCAGAGCGCAAGGAATATCCAAGTGTACGCGACGCGCATTGGCCCAGCTCTCTCGACTCCCGTGTACGAACATCGAGTCTACAAAGAAGAACTCACTCTTCCACTGCGTCCCATAGTTAGTGGGGAGTTCAACTATCAGTTCACGCCCGTGAAACCGTTTAGGCAACCCCAACCGACCAGATTCGGAAGCAGAAGCCTTGACAAATTTAAAAAACAAGGCGGCGGTTGCAGGGATATTCAAACTCTAACAGATGTTGGAGAATCCTCTTAAGTATATAAAAAACGCTGCCTGCATCTGTGACAGCGACACGCCCCCTTGTAGTAATACTTCGCTCATTAGTATGGGGATGGGCAGTACGGAGAAGTGTCTGAAGTAGAGTCGGGGAATTGCTTGGAATCCCGCAGGAGGAAGGTTCGCAGGTTGATATTGCGACCCCCAAAATCGCAAGTGTCCAGAAATGCGTACCCCTCGCAGAATGTCTCGGGCTTCGCGTGCAGACATAACAGAGAATGGATGCACTGTCTCAGTCTGCGGCACAAGGGGTGCATTAACATAAAATTCTTCAAAGGACCCCTCGCTCACGTCGCTCAGGGGCAGCAATCTAATTTCACCACCCGGCAAAGTTTCACAGTGAGCATAGCCGGTGTGGTTCTCAACTCCCTCGTAGAAGGGGAGGTTAATGTGGTCTCCATCCTTGTCCACTTCCGTGGGAGGAGGAGGTGTCTTCGATCCCTCAGCCGGATCAGGGTGGTGTCGGCTTTGACCGCGGTCCAGTTCCAGTTCCTGATCATAGTCGAAGGGCTCAGGAACCCGTACACCCTCCGCGGAGGGGATATGCGTCTTTCCTCTACCCCCCATCCCATAAGTAGGAGGAATGGAGGTACTACCCTCGCGAGACGAGTTCTTCGCGTGCTTAGGGTGTTTTCGCTTCTGTTTCTTACTTGGCCTCTCAGATTCAGCAATCGGCCTCTTGCTCGTATCAGTAGAGGTCAACCAATCAGTACGGGTGACCGAAACATCAGGTGCCACCACCTGAAGGGGAACATACTCTTCAACATCAGCCCCGAGTTTTGGGGCAACGTCGGCGATTTAGATGGCAAACTCGCCGATCCCAGATCGATAACTCGGCGAGGTCTCTTGAAGATGGGGACACCCCCCTTGCCCTTAGTCGGCGACTTCCCAAGGGACTCGCCGATTTAGGAGCAAGAGTCGGGAGAATCTCGCCCACCTCAACAGAGGACTCTGCCACGACTAGAGCCCTGGAATCACATCCCAAACTCGCCGAGTTCTTGTTAGAACTCGGAGATTGCTCGGGAGTGAGCCCGAGTAACTCGCGGGCCGTGGCACAGTATCTAGCATTTGACTGTGCATCAACAGCCGGAATCTCCGACCCACCGCGCGTAGGCGAGGGGATCGGAGACTCAACGGTGTTGAGCACTGCCGCTAGACTCTCATCAATATCGGTATTCAAGATGTCATCGACCAGAGCTTCGGTCTCCGACATGGTGAGTTGAGGGAGTGACGGTTGGTCTGCCATAAGTCGGCGATATAGAGAGAAACTCGGCGACTTAGTGAAGGATTAGGGTTTAGGCGATTTGGGGAAAATGATGTGTGGATTAATATAATCGATTCGCTATTTATAGACCCTGGACAAATTGCAAAATTCCCTCGGAAAATCCAAAAATTACGCGAAGGAAAATCGCTAATTGATTCTCAAATCTCCAAAACTCGGCGCGTTATCCGTAAACTCGCCGAGTTTGGGCAAAAATCACGGGATACGAAAGGGAAACTTCCATATTTGGAAAATTTGCAAATATTTCCCAAGATCCCAAGGATTTTTTAAGAAATCCTCCAGCTCATATTAAGAATCGCCGAATTTATAAGAAAGTCGGCGATCCAGGTAGGCAAACTTCTAAGTTTCTCACAGAACCACCCCGATGCTAAGTCGCCGAGTTAGGACATTAAGTCACCGAGTTAGGACATTAAGTCGCCGACTTAGGATATCACATAGTATCTTAGGGGGGGAGTATCACAAGCTCCCTTCAGCAATAAAAGGAGGCCATTACAAGCTCTCCCGACATTTCTGTCGCTCCGACCGGAAATCGTCAGACTTCGAGGGGGAGTATCACAAGCTCTCCCGACATTTCTGTCGCTTCGGCGGGAAATCGTCGAATTTCGAGGGGGAGTATCACAAGCTCTCCTGACATTTCTGTCACTCCGGCCGGAAATCGTCGAATTTCGAGGGGGAGTAACACAAGCTCTCCCGACATTTCTGTCGCTCCAGCAGGAGATCGTCAAATTTCAGGGGGGGAGTATCACAAGCTCTCCCGACATTTCTATCGCTTCGGCAGGAGATCGTCAAATTTCAGAGGGGAAGTATTACAAGCTCTCCCGATACTTCTGTCGCTCTGGCCGGAGGTCGTTAAATATGAGCACGGTAAATCTGTCGCTTCGGCCAGATTTACTAAGGATTGCTTCGAGCAAAAGAAGAATGTCACGAGAGGTAAAATCGCACGGTAAGTTCAATTGGTCAATAATAATATGCGTTTTAGACTGATCTAGTTGTTTTGCAGGATGTTTTCTTTTTTGCAGGAATTATTCTGTCGTTTCGGCCAGAATCAGACTCTGATAGTGAGTCAATCTATCCTGCCGCTTTTGCCTCGATAGACTAGATATCATTCTGTCTCTTTGGCCTTAATGATCTCAACCCGTCTTGCCGCTTTAAGCCTTGAAGGGGTAACTGCCGTTGCGGACATAAAAGTCGCCCTTGATCAGGGTGGACTATAAACATTAGTTCTATCGCTTCGGCTAGAACTCGGTTCTATCGCTTTGGCTAGAACTCGATTCTGTCGCTTCGGCCTGAATCAAGTTCCGTCGCTTCGGCCGGAATTAATCTTGTCGCTCCGGCCTTGATAAATACAGTGCAGTCGCTCTTGATCAGAGTTAGACTATAAACAGGTAGTTCTGTTGGCCTGGAACTCGATTCTGTCAGTTCGACCCTACAGAGTTAATCCATTCTTGTCGTTAGGCCATAATGGATACGGAATCAGTATGTCACTCATGTGGGCGGAATGATTCGATCTCATCTTGTCGCTTCGGCCTTGATGCGGATCACACACTGAACCTTGGTTGGGGGGGGTACTGGCGATACACGCATGTTTCTTGTGCTCTTTTCAGGGGGGAGTACTGGTGAGACATGCCTGATTACGGCAGTCACTCCTAGCAACGCCTTTCAACAAGGACTAGGGTTCCGTCGCTTTAGGCCGGACCCCCGGAGAGCTCCCACGGTGCGGAACAAGTTCATCGTCCAAATCGCCGAGTTAGCCCGTAAGTCACGATTAGACTACCAAGTCGCCGACTTTAGGGATAAATCGCCGAGTTAGGGCCAAGATCGGCAGTATGGTAGACTTCATATCTCGCCCCTGGAAACTCGGCGAGTTTGCCCTAAATAGGCGATTTCCATACCTGAATCGCCGACTTACGACCGTTACTCGCCGTCAGCCAACGTCATAAATGTTTCTATATATGACCATAGGCGCGATGTCCGCCTTTGATCACGCTCTCCGAGACCCTATAAAAAGGGTCCCAAGGGGACACTCAAAGGCACAACACAAGTTCCACTCTCACCAGAGCATCACTAAGAAACTCGCCGATTCTCACTAGAATCGCCTAGTTTCTACTTGCACGTATTTGACGTAGAGCGCGCGTCGTGGACTCCAGAGCTTCTGGCATCACCTCGCACCACCGCGAGCCCTGGTAGAAGATTCAGTGCTTCATCAATATTATAGTGTGTCTTGCTGCTAAATATTGAGCATTGTCCTATAATTGTATAAGAAAGAATTATTATATTGTAAATTATTTTGCTTCATTAATAAATACAACACGAACTATCTAACACAAACATGCAATTTTGTTTCCAGATCATGTAGTTACTGATAGTAAAATGAAAGGAATAGTATCGTCAGATGAAAATGAGAAAGAAGTGCTAATTATCCAAGGTACGACAAATTTGAATTAGTAGTGTCCACTTCGTAATATTAGTATTTGAACTCCTTCCATAGGAATATTAAAAATGATGCAAAAAATGTAGTCAGCGGAAATGAAAGCGAGAGTTCGGAGGAGGTAGAATATCTCTACTCAAATCCGATAATATCAGAGTACAAGTTTGTAAAAGTTAAGAGGGAAAGTGCACGAGATTATAATGAAGATTTCACGGAGAAGACCATAGACCTAAGTGATGATGGTATTTGTATTTAAATATTTATGAACTTTACAAGTAAAAACTATTATGAATTTTTTTATTGTTCAGATTCATTCAGTACAAGGAAGCCTTATGTAGGTTCACCTATAAAGCTCTCTTTTAATTTTCATGATTTGGATATCGATGGACATGAGGTTGTGAATGATACGGTGAATATAGGTTCAACTAGCGGTAATCATCCTTAACAAATGAGCTAAAAATTTACAATGAACATACCTAATGTGTTGTGAATCATTCTTGTAAGTGCTAAAAGAATTGTGCCGGAGTATGTTCTGTCTTCTCAAGAGGATCCTTCATTTATAGAAGAAGCTTGTCGCCTGGTGTCTCAATCATGTCGTCAAGCGGGGAACGAAGAAAATTTCAATACACCGAGAAAGATCATCGATTTGTCTTCAGAAGAAGATAGGTTGGATAATGAACCAATATCTATACAGATGAACAAACACAAACCAAGTTCTCTTGTCAAAAGGATCATAGAAAGACATGTAAGTGTCAATGTACTCCGACATGAATTTCAGTTTAATTGGTTTTGTACGTACATTAATAATGATTGGTACAGGAAGACGTGAGGAAGGCTAGGATAGAAAGGATAATGAAAGAGAAGATGTGGAAAAACCACATTACCAGGGCTGGGATGAATATACGGGACATTAAGGAAAGTGGTAAATTACAAGAAATTGCAGCAAAAGAGGGTCTGTTGGAAATAGGTAACATTAGATGTGATTCTAGTTGGGTAATTGAATTACTCGCCAAAGCACCCGTACGAAGCCACGTAAGTAAAAATAGTTTTAGATATAATTAGCAATAATAACAGTAATATGAATGTTCGTATTTCCAGTGCATCTCAATGTTCATCAGAGTTCTCCGACGCAAAATGGCAAATCGGCAATTATTCGCACATTCAGTCAAGTTCATTGACCCTATAAAAATGGTAATATTTTTTTGTTAACATATGCTTTGAATATGAATACAATGTTACGGATAACTTTTGTATTTCTTTTAACTAGAAAAAAATCAAAGGGATAGCTCCAAAGAGAAACTTACACATGATGGAATTTGCAGAGCTCAAGGAAATTTTAAGTGAAAAATTCGACAAATGGGAAATGATCCATACGATATTAGCGCCCATTGAAATTTACGGTTATTGGCATTTGATACAGTTAGACATAACAAAGAAAAAGTACATCCACTGTTCTCCATACGAAGAGAACGAGGACATGATCAACCAGAACAAGAATTTGGTAAGTGAATAAACACGTGGTTGATAAAATCTTCGAAATGGAACGGTGTAAGAATTTGATGCTGTTTTGTAATTTTATTTGCAGTCTCTGTGGTTGGACCACTACATCCGTGAGATTTATTCAGACCACAACTTGTCTACCTGGGTTTGTGAATCATCTCCTTATTTTCCGCAAGCATTCGTGAAAAATCCAGAAGATACAGGGATATACGTAATGGCCGTCATGGAATGCATATGTCTTGGTGAACCCGTACTATGGAGCAAGAAAGATGTCGACAATATTAGGGAAAAAATTGTCCACGACATACTGAGAGTCACGTTACGTGACCTCATATATTTAATAATTACAGTTTCAAGTACAATTAGATTCCAAAGATTCCTTATTATTTGACATTGATCTTCTAAATACTCATATACTTTTAGCAAAAATTAGACAGATTGAAACAGATGTATCGAAGGAATGTTTGTTTATGCTACCAAGTAGCATAACAACGTAATAGTGGAGGTATACTACATATTACCGAAACAAGGTAATAGTAGAGTCATACTACATAGTATGTTACTACAACGTAATAGCAGAGACAGACTACATAGTAGAGCAAGACAATAATAGGAGAGGCCCACTACATAGTAGTGTAACCAGGTAGTAGCGGAGTCATACTACATAATAACGTACACAGTAATAGAAGTCACATACTACAAAGTAACGTAACACACTAATAGCGGAGGGATATAACAAAGTAGCGTAACAACGTAATAGCAGAGGCAGACCAAAATGTAGCTTAATAAAGTAATAGCGGAAGAATAATGAAAAGCAGCGTGACAACGTAAAACCTGAGGAATCATACAAGGTAACGTAACACCCTAATAGCAAAGGCATACAACAAAGTAACGTGAAACCGTAATAGAGGAGGGATACTAAAAAAAAGCATAACACCGTAATATTCAGATGCACGGTAAAAAAATTTTAGTTGAGAAAGTCATAATAGCAAAATTATTTATTACCAGAAGATCAATATATAATGGCAAGGTAGAAATATATATTAGCAGAAGAAGAATAGATAGTATGGGAGTTCGGAAAAAAATGCAGTACGCCTAGCGTCTCAAGCATGTCGTCAAGCGGGAAATGAAGAAAATTGCAGTACACCGATGAAGATCATCAATTTGTCTTCAGAAGAAGATAGGTTGGATAATGAACAAATATCCGTACAGGTGAACAAATACAAACACAAAAAATAATGGAAGAAAGATAAAAGCATGTCGGGCTAAGTGCAGATATTCGCAGAAACGCCTTACATAATAGCAAAAGTAAACCAGACAATATTAATAGATGGACACTGCATAGTAGCGTAGCAATACCGTAAAGGGGAGACATACAACATAATAGCGTAACATTAATAGCAAAGTCATGCTATATAGTAGCGTAAGAACGTAAAAACGGATAGCATAGTCATAGTACATAATAGCGTAACAACGTAATAGTGCTACGTAATAGCGTAACACCGTAATTGTAGAGGCAAATCACATAGTAGAGTAACACAGTAATAGAAGAGGCACACAACATAATAGCTTAACACAATAAAGGATTATCATGTAACACAGTGACAGCGGAGGCAGACAATATAGTAGCGTAACCAGGTAATAGAGAAGGCACACAACATAGTAAAGTCACACAGTAATAGCGGGGAAATACTAAAAAGTAGGGTAACACAGTAATAGTGGAGTCATACGTCAAAGTAGCGTAACACCGTAATAGCAGAGGCAGACTACATAGTAACGTTATACCGTAATAGCGGAGGCATACTACGTAGTGGCGTAATAGTGTAATAGAGGACGCATACTACAAGGTAGCGTAACACAGTAATAGCGAAGGCATACAACAAAGTGGTATCAGAAACACACTAAAACATTTCAGTACATAATTTCATAATACCAAAAATACATATTAGCAGAAGCACTATATGCATTACTTATGTAACATTAGATATTAGCGAAATAACAATACATATTATGGGAGTTCGGAGAAAAGGGGTAACGACGTAAGTGGTTAGAATAGCGGACGCAAATTACAAGGTAGCGTAACAACATAATAGCGGAGGAATACAACAAAGTAGAGAGACACAGTGGTATCAAAAGCACACACAAAACTATCTTTAGAAAAAGTCATAACAGCAAAACTACATATTAGCAAAAACACAATGTTTACTATCTAGGTAACATAGTAGAGTAACACAGTAATAGAAGAGGCACACAACATAATAGCTTAACACAATAAAGGATTATCATATAACACAGTAATAGCGCGCAGAGTTAGAAAATATAGTAGCGTAACCACGTAATAGAGGAGGCACACAACATAGTAGCGTCACACAGTAATAGCGGAAAAATACTAAAAAGTAGGGTAACACAGTAATAGCGGAGTAATACGACAAAGTAGCGTAATACCGTAATAGCAGAGGCAGACTACATAGTAACATTATACCGTAATAGCGGAGGCATACTACGTAGTAGCGTAATACTGATGATGATGCACGGAATCTGCTACCAGTAGGCTCGCGGGGTTGCGAGAAGGACCGGAGGCTTTGGAGTCCACGACGCGCGCTCTACGTCAAACACCTGCAGAAGAGGAGGGGAATCGAAGACTCTCTTGGGAGTAGGCGATTCGGGCTCCTTGGATTCTCTAGTGTGGAGTGTAAGTAGTCAAGGTAAGATATGAATGGAGGACACCCCTAGGACCCTTTTTATAGGATCCTGGAGGCCTTTCCATTCAATAGAGTGGGGCCCACCCCATTATGGTACCCTATTGAAGGGCGCCATAATGGTGTGGGCCCACCCAAGTAACGGCTGGGAGTCGACGACTCAGGTATGGGACTCGCCGACCCAGAGGTGGAGTCGCCGACTCCTTGGAGGCCAGGTCCTCGGTCTACCAGACCCGAGTTCCCTGGCTGGAGTCGGCGACACACCACTGGAGTCGGCGACTTGGTAATCCCAGTCCGCAACTTCCAGGTGTTGCCTT
Organism: Zostera marina; assembly: GCA_001185155.1. Classification (NCBI taxonomy): domain Eukaryota; kingdom Viridiplantae; phylum Streptophyta; class Magnoliopsida; order Alismatales; family Zosteraceae; genus Zostera; species Zostera marina. The sequence goes on along the minus strand of LFYR01001011.1, from coordinate 918,851 downwards.
GAGTTCTTGACGTAGACACGTACCCCGCACCGTGGAAGCCTTTCGGGGGTCCGGCATATAGCGACGGAACCCTAGTCCTTGTTGAAGGGCGTTGCTGGGAGTGACTGGCGTAATCAGGCATGTCTCACCAGTACTCCTCCCTAAAGAGAGCACAAGAAACATGCGTGTATCGCCAGTACCCCCCCCCAAGCAAGGTGATCCGCATCAAGGCCAAAGCGACAAGATGGGATCGAATCATTGTGGCCACAGCGACACAATGACTCAGTTATCCATGCACTATCAGATGGATTGATTCACTATCAGAATCTAGTTCCAGGCCAGGCCAATGGAACTACGTGTTTATAGTCCAACTCTGATCAGGAGCGACTTTTTCTGCGTCATCATCAAGGCCAAAGTGACAAGATGAGAGGGAATTATTGAGGCCAAAGCGACAAAACAATTCCCGTCCATTAAGGTCAAAGCGACAAAATGGACCGACTCACTATTGGAGCCTGATTTTGGCCGAAGCGACATAATGCGTGGATCCTGGACGAAGCGACAGGAGATAGTTCACTATCAGAACTGATGTCTATAGTCCACCCTGATAAAGAGCGACTTTATGTCCGCAATGACGGTAACCCCACCAAGGCCAAAGCGACAAGGTGGGTCGAGATCGTTAAGGCCAAAGCGACAAAATGATCTCCAAGTCTATCAAGGCCAAAGCGACAAGATAGAAGAATTATTGAGGCCGAAGCGATAAAATAATTCTTGGTCCATTAAGGCCAAAGCGACAAAATAATTCTTAATCCATTAAGGCCAAAGCGACAAAATGGACCTGGATCTATTAGGGTCAAAGCAACAAAATAGATCGATTCTGACCAAAGCGACAGAATCATTCATGCAAAACAAAAATAACCTGCAAAACAACTATATTAGTCTGAAGGATATATTTATTGTCTTACTGACCTTGCCGTGTGAGGCTGCTCCTCGTGCTGCTCCTCCTTATGCTCAATAAATCCTTGATCGATCTGGCCGAAGCGACAGATCTATCATGCTCAAAATGTGACAGCTTCTGGCTGAAGCGACAGAAGTGTTGGGAAGAGCTTATGATACCCCCCCAAGTTCGACGACTTCTGGCCGAAGCGACAGAAGTGTCGGGGAGAGCTTGTGATACTCCCCCCTTGAGATCATTAAGGCCGAAGCGTCAAAATGACCTCTGGTCTATCAAGGCCGAAGCGACGAGATAGACCGACTCACTATCAGAGTCTGATTCTGACCAAGGCTACAGATTCACTATCAGAATCCGATTCTCGCCTCGGTTACAGAACCTGCTGATTCACTATTAGAATCTGATTCCGGTCAAGGCTACAGATTCACTATCAGAATCCGATCCTAGCCCGGACGGCGGAATCTTACCTGCAAAAAAGAAAAACACTCTGCAAAACAACTAGATTAATCCAAAACGCATATTTTATTTATTTATTTATTGAACTTACCGTGCGATTTACCTTTCGTGATGCCCCTCCTTTGCTCAAATTTGTCCTTGGTAAATCTGGCCGAAGCGACAGATTTTACCGTGCTCAAATTATTTTACGACTTCTGGCCGAAGCGACAGAAGTGTCGGGAGAGCTTGCGATACTCCCCCCGAAATTTGACGACTTCTGGCCGAAGCGACAAAAGTGTCGGGAGAGCTTGCGATACTCCCCCCGAAATTTGACGACTTCTGGCCGAAGCGACAGAAGTGTCGGGAGAGCTTGTGATACCCCCCCTCGGATTTCGACGACTTCTGGCCGAAGCGACAGAAGTGCCCGAAGAGCTTGTGATACTCCCCCTCAGAATTTGATGACTTCTGGCCGAAGCGACAGAAGTGTCGAGAGAGCTTGTGATGCTCCCCCTCGAAGATCGTGCCTTTGCGACACACAAACTTTTGGGATGAGTGTTTTTCGAAGTACCTGACTGTCGATGAGCTATCTATTGTTTTTCCTTTGATGATCTTTCATATGAATTACCCTTTAAATTGTAACTAAGGCCCGAAACTAGATTCACAAGTCGTAATTTAGCCGCTCTGGACGTAAATTAGACTCTGCTAACCCTATCTCTAGTCACTCTGGGCGTAGACTTGGTCGTACGAATCGTAGCTCAGCCTACGGTTAAATTTACGGATAATTTATACCTCCAGATTAACGTAGAGTTACAAGAGATAGAGCAAACGACGAATCGAAAATATTCGACACTCGAGGGTTACCTTGTAATTTGGAACCCTAACGATGGAGAGAGCTTGTGATACTCCCTCCTAAGATGTGACGACTTCTGGCCGAAGCGACAGAAGTGTCGGGAGACCTTATGATACTTCCCGCTTGAATTTTGACGACTTCAGGCCGAAGCGACATAAGTGTTGGGAAAGCTTATGATGCTCCCCCTCGAAAACATGCACTTGGGGCAGTTTTGCTGTTATTTTACCCAGAGTCGGCGACTGGAGGCCACCAATCGGCAACACCTATGGTCTGGGTAACTGCAGGGGGCCTTTTGTTTTTTACCCCTGTGAGTCGGCGACTCCCTCTAGGGATCGGCGACTCCTAGTGTAACCGTCGGATCTTTTTAGGAGATCCTTGAGATATTTAGAGAATATACGGGGAATATATGCAAATTCTCCAAATAAGGAAATGAATCTCACAGTTCTGCGAGATTGTGTTTGGAGTCGGCGACTCCTTTGTGGAGTCGGCGACAATGGCGTGATACCGGGGATATGGAGATCAACTTCCGATCTCAAATTTTGTAATTTTCGGATTTTCTAGGGGCTTTTTGCAATTTTCCCAGGGGCTATAAATAGTGGAGAGTTCTCCCCAAAATCTCACAACACTCTTCCCCTTCTCAATCGCCTAAAACCCTAGATCTTTTTGTCGCCGATTCCCGAGTGATATTCCTCTGAATCAACGATTCCCGTACCATGTCTTCCCCCGATTCCCACTTCTTAAATGAAGACGAAACGTCAGCCTTCATCGCAGAAATGACCGCTGAGGGTCTCGACGAGGTGCTGAACACCGTCGAGTCGCCGATTCTCTCTCCTGACAGAGGGGTTGAGTCGGCGACTCCGGTCGTTCCACCTCATGGTAGGAACTTGAGTGCCTCTGTGCACGAACTTATTGGCGCCTCGCCGGTGTCAGCGATTCCCCTTGACGAGTCGGCGATACTGAGCAGGGCCCTTGTAGTCGTGCTAGAGGGACCTCTTGAGCTGGGAGAGATTCCTGGGACCTCTGTGTCGGCGACTCCCATCGTGGAGTCGGCGATACAGACTGGGCCTGTAAAGGGAAAATCTTTTAAGCGGAGAGGGCATGGCTCGAGTGCCACTGGGTCGACGACTGCTGGCCGTGACTCGACGATCCTTCTCATTGGATCGGCGATTCAGGGGTCTAAATCGCCAACTCCTATGCAGATTGATGACTCTTCTGCGCACCACACCGCTCCGTTGGTTGTGAGTGCGGAAGGTCTTATTGTGTCGGGACTGAACCCGAACCAGGGGCCATCTGTGGGTGATGGCTCTAAGAAGCGTAAACGACGACGTGCCTACGGCAAGGGCAAAGTCTTCATGCCTGAACAGGACGAGAGGGTCCCCCCCGCTTCTAGACGTAAATTTCGAAGAGACTTTGCGCGTTGATCGTGGTGCTTCCAACCCACGTCATAGAGTGAGCCGGCGCTCTAATGAAAGAACTCCGCCACCTCCCGTGGACTTGGATAGTAATCGAGATCCGGACCTCGATTATAACACATATGTTGGAGCTTTGAACCCATCTGGGTTCACTCACTGTGAAATCGCCTTGAATGACGAACCAAGGTTTCTCCCAATAAGCCGCTCCGGGACGGCGAATTCGAGCAAGTAATGACTTCTGCAACCTTGGATGGTTCTGATGGACTGCACCCCCACTCCAACCTCAATGCGAGCGATGCTCGAAGCTTGTTAGCGGGGGTGCAAATTTCTGGACATGTACGATTCTGGATATCGCGCTACCAGCCTGCGAGTCTCCCACCACCGGAATTCCAGGCTATCCCACGGATATACTTCAAGCATTTCTCGGAATTACCAATTCCTGAGATAATCAGTGAAGTATTTCTCACTTTTGAAGTGTCCCTGTCGCAGCTCCCGGTGGGATTCTTCGTGATCCTACGGGGTTTTTTGAATATTTGCTAGGGCCTGAGGATTACTGTGACCGCAAGCTTATTTCTACATTTCTACAAGCTTGTGAAGGAAAAGTCTGGAGTTGGTCGCGTCGGGTTTTCGCGACGGCATTTCAACAAAAATGTCGTCGACGATCTGCCAACAAATTTTGGATGTAACTGGAAGAAGGAGTTTTTCTTCATCACATCTGAGTTTCTTCCCGGGAGTCGGGAAGAGTGGAATGATCCCCAATGAGTGCACATGAGTGCTTCGATTGGGTTGACCACTAGAGATATCGAAGCTTCAGATCTGATTGCACGGACCTTGGCTGAATATTCTGTGCCGCGTGGTGTTCCCTTTGTCCTTTGCCAAAGGGAAGACTTTACTTTTGAGGACGTGGCTGAAGCTCAAAAGCCACCAACGGAGAAGGAGCTGGAGAGCGGAAAAAAGCGATCGCTTTTATACTTCAACGCCGCTCCTCTCTATATGTGCAAGCGGTTCCGAGAGGCGAAGCTCATTCGATTAAGGAAGAGCAAAGGTGCTGAGCCTCGTCGGACATTCGAGAAAGGATCAAGTTCTCGATTTGCGCCCCCACCCTCTGCTGGATATAAGCCTTACACTTCTGGTGTGTCACTTCCTGATTTCAATGCTGATCCTGAAACTAGGAAGGAAGTGATGTCACTCCTGATGGGCCAGTTCGGGCGATGGTATCGGAACGAGAGTGTCGATACCATCCACGACACATGACTGCCGTTTGCTACATGGCACATGCGTGCTACAGTGTCGATACCATCCACGACACTGAGAAGATTCAAGAAAAATACAATCAGCTTGACACGAAGTTCAAGGAGAGCGAGAAAGCCCTTGCCAAGCTGAAGAACGTGAAGTCCCGGATGGAGAACATGCGCGACAACATTCTGCCAAAGAAGGACAAGACGATCGAGTCCAAGCAGAAAGAGATTGACGAATATGTCGCGAAGTTATTGGGACTTCGCAAAGAGTTGAAAGCCACCTCTGCTGACCATACTAAAGAAGTTGAGGGTTTAAAAGGTCAGCTGGATGGTGAGATTGGGCATGTAGTCTCACTTGAGGCTACTGTAGTTGATTTGCTAAAACAAGTAGCCCAATACCAAAAAGAGACCAATGAGCTGAAGAGTGAGCTAGCTAACGCGGAAGAGGAGATCTTGGCGCTTACGAAGGACAAATCTGCACTCTCCGGGAAAGCTGAAGGGTTGGAGTTGGATGTGCGATACCAATCCGACCAACTTCAAGAGCTCATCTTCTTTGGTCCTTCCGTGTTTCCCGCTCTACCCCCTGACTACGTTACAGATATAATGGCATGGGTAGAGCAGCATCCTGAAGAACTTGAGAAGAACAAGGATGCGCTGGACAAGATAAAGGACGAGGCTGCGCAAGAATAGATACCTTCTAGTCCTTTAAATATATTTTGTAATCTCTTATCATTTTTGTAATCTTTTTGAACTTAATGAATCGTTTTTGCTTTTTTTTTTCTTTTCTATTAATTGTTTATTTACTTTACTTTTTTGAATTGTAACTAAGACCCGAAACTAGATTCGCGAGTCGTAATTTAGCCACTGTTGATGTAAATTAGATTAACCCTATCGCTAGCCACTTTGGGCGTAGACTTGGCCGTGCGAATCGTAGCTCAGTCTACGGTTGAACTCCGGCCGAAGCAACGGAGTAACTTTTGACCCGCACCAAGATCGTAACGACGAGATGAGGTTGAATCGTTAAGGCTATAACGACAAAACGATTACTAATCTATTAAAGCCGTAGCGATATAATAGATTCTGGTACGTGTGGTGGGTACTTTAGAACCTCTTGTGGTTGGGTTCACTTGTACTTATCAACTACCTAGGACTCTACCTTTAGACCCTAATGTGTGGTTGAACTCTGGCCGTAGCGACAGAGCAACTTTTTGGACCCATATCTAGGCTGAAGTGACAAGATTGGGTTGAATCGTAATGTATTAAAAACGATTTTAATCTATTAAGGCAATAGCGACAAAATAGATTCATAGTGTGGGGTACTAGCTAGAGTCGTAGGTAGATGATAAATCTAAATTTTATTGAGAATGTAAATTACAACAGTAAAATCTAATTTTTCTACTTTGTAATTTAAACTAACATATAGACTAACACTACAAGAAAAGAGGTTTTCAGCGACGATTTTAGCGAAGATTTTGGATTGTCGCTAAAGTTCAAGAAGGATTTTGAAGAAAACGCACGATATGAATATATCGTCGCTAATTATATTTTTTTATACATAATTAATTACGATATTTTGATAATCGTTGTTAGATATAACAATTAGCGACGATTTAAAATTTTTCGTCACTAATAATGAGGACCTATTTATAAAAAATTTAAAAGAATAATATATTTATATAAAATTCTCTTTATAAAATTAAGTATTTTTATAAAACCCCAAATTCCTATTTTATAAACCTCGAAATCCCTAAAAATTTCAACCCCAAAACCAACGAGTTCTCCCAAATTTCTCTCCAAATCACCAAATCTGGATGATTTTTCTTCATCTCTTCAACCGGCGAGTTCTCCTCATCTAGTCCGCCGGTCTGCATCTACTGCCTTTGTTGGGAAGAGTTTCATTGGTTGCAGGATTTCGACATTGGTAGATCTTTCCGTTTTTCTGCATTGATGTGTATCTCCGCCGGTTTCTCTTACTTCTGAAAATTTCTTGCTTCCATACTGCCTTTGTTGGGAAGAGTTTCCTTGGTTGTTGGTAGATCTTTCTTCTATTTCTTCTTATATTTTTTGACATTGGACTTCGACATTGGTTGCAGGGCTTCCATAATAACAATTCAAATGTCATTTTATTTATATTTTTTCTTCTATTTCTGGAGACAAATTGGTGAGTTTAAAAATTGGTAAGATTTAAAGTCCCTTCTCTGAATTGGTGAGTTTAAAAATTATGATGTATTCATTGTATTGAAGTATGGAAGGTTTTAATTTGGGCAGTTGTTTGGATTGAATCTTCTATGTAGAATACGAAAGATGACATTACACTTCTCCGCCAAGCCCAGAGACATCATCTAGTTATTGGAGAAGAAATTGACTTGGAAATAGGACCCAGTGATGATGACCATACATTTACAAACTAAACCATGGTAGAAATTCCTCCTTAAGATCCCACATCACCTGAAGAGCAAGAGGACCACAAACAGGTTCTTTTAGTTTCCCAAGCTCCAATTGATGAGCAGATCACAAGCTCCAAATGGTGAGCAGATCACAAACTCAAAAATCTCACAGGCTAAGAGGAAGAGGAAAACAGTGAAAAATGGAGGGAGGAGTGGGCTGAAACTTATAAATGGGCATATGTGGATGTAAATGAGGAAACAATACGAATTTTTTGCTCCGTCTGTAAAGAGTATGGGAGGAAGCATAGGAGGAATCCTTATGGGAATGAAGGAAGTAGGAATATGCAGATGAGTGCTCTAGAAGAATACAACAATAGCTTGCTACACAAGGAGGCCCTTCGGCTTCAATCAGCTTCAAAGGAGAATAATTTATCTGATGTTGAGACTTGAGAGGCCAATATACGTAAAAGGTCAGTCAAATTAGATATCAAATTAGGCCCATATGGCCACATTATGATCAATTAGTTACCAAAAAATATGTTTATTTGAATGTAATAACAGTTTCTTACATGGTAAAAAAATGATCTTTATATATTATGGATGTATCCCTGTAAAGAATTATGAAAGAAGACGGGTAATTATTTCGGAAATTTTAAAATAACCAACTAACGATAACTGCTTAATGCTAACTCACAAAATCCATGTGCTAATAATTCAATTCTTCAAAAATAAAATTACTTCGGCATATTTTGGTATATATTTTATAAGGTGATGATTTCTTCTATTATTATTTATTTTGGCCATATAAGGGTGGCCTTCGTTTTCACCCATCCATGACCTTAAGTGTAACCAAGTTTCTTGCTTTTGAACAGGTGATATTAATTCTACAGTTTAATATATTTCTTATACCAACTTTGTTCATGATTGCATTTTTTCTATATCAGGCTTGCTTGATTATTTTTATGGCAATGAATTATATAAACTATTTCTACCCTCATGGTTGTGCCAGAGGACCTAGATGTGAACGGCTAGCTAGCATTTTAGTCAAGTAGATCTTTTTATATAATATAAAAATTAATCAGCAATGCTTTCTCAGTTTTTTTTCTTTCCATTAGTCTGAGTTTCAAAATACTTGGCTTTTAAGATAAAGTTGTTTTGACTTCTTATTCACAAATTGTGCAGTATATGCCTTTGTATTGGGCCGTTGACCTTTGATTAGTATTTTGTATCTCTGTTTTTTTTCTTTTCTTTGCATACTAGTAAAACCAGTGTTGCTTTGTATGCAGACTCCAAAAATGCTCTATCACCATATAAACTTGGCGGTGCTGCAGGAGGAAGTGATTTTGATCCAAAAGGCAAAACTGAAAATGAGGTATTTTATTGTAGTTGTACTTACACACACTGATATACATAACCAACTTAATGTTTCTTCTTGCACTTCTGATTTGATAAATTGCGACAATCTGCATTTTGGCAGTTAATGCATTTTTGTCAGTGTTTCATGGATGAGTTGTATCGGTACTTAGGTTCTGATCAGTATCATCAGATAGTCTGAGTTGTTTTCTTTTGGTTTGATGCTTTGCTTCAAAAATAAAATATTAATAAATAACTTCCACAATACTTGTAATGGACCGAATATTTACTTTGCTCGAATAGGATCTTCTTGCTGAAGAAATGGTTGTCGGTCCTAGAGAATCATTAGGTATGATGTGCTCCTGCTTCCGACTAGGTCGGTGACTACCATCAGACAATCCACATTTCATAGCGACGTCCATGTCACCTTGCTCAGTGCCTCAGACCTTGGTTCGCATTGCCTTATATTTATCTTCCTTGAAAGTTAACTTGATATTCGATGTGATGCCTTCCACTATATGTACTACTGTACTGCTGTTGTTTGAATGTTATCTTCTATTTAAAAGATGATGTGTTTTTGGAGGAAGTAATGATAAAAAAAAATTGACAAATGTGTGTGATTAAATGTTTATGATTGAATGTGTGTGAATATTTATTATTTTCAAATATTAATTGATATATGTAAGACTCTAAATAAACACCCATTTAAATTTAATTTTTTTTTATTGTATAATATTTTAGCGACGATTTAGCGACGATTAGTTGAGACAGAGAACATTAAAATTTAATAACAGCGACGATTTGGCGATGATATTTTCAAATATTAGCGATGATTCAGCGATAATGATATTTTTTGACGCAAAAAAAAACCCGCGCGCGGTCATATGTTAGCGACGATGTCCAATATCGTCGTTAATTTTTCAGCGACGCGAAATACAGCGAAGCTTTGGCGACGATCAAAAATCGTCGCTGAAAGCAATTTAGCGACGATTTTTGACTTTTAGCGATGATTTTTGATCGTCGCTGAAACGCAGGAATCTTGTAGTGTAAGAGGCTCTAACGTGCTCAATACTAAGCGCAGTGTTGCAGTATGTTGTCCGTGTGCCAGATGCAAGGACCTTTGGGTGACAGCTTTTTTCTATTCCTTTTAGTTATGCTAGCCTTCCTGTGGGTCTACCACCAAATAACATATGGATGGTTTTCCGTGGGTGGTCCTCGCTATTGTCGTTGTCTGGTGAAGGAGAGCGTGGGCGCTTTCCTTTCGTGTCAGACTTGCAATCATTTCGACCTCGGGATCCTTTGACCAGGTTGTCAAGTTCGCCGTTCGAGATTAATTGCTCGACATAAAGCGAGAACTCCCTGCAATAGTCCGTCAGATGATCGTGGTCCTTGTGGAATTTACAGAATCTTCCACCTTTTTTACGGTGGTGAGACATGCCTGATTACAGCAGTCACTCCCAGCAACGCCTTTCAACAAGGACTAGGGTCCCGTCGCTTTGGCCGGACCCCTAGAGAGCTCCCACGGTGCGGAACACGTTCATCGTCCAGATCGCCGAGTTAGCCCGTAAGTCGCCCGATTGGACTACCAAGTCGCCGACATAAAGGATAAGTCGGCGAGTTAAGGCCAAGATCGGCAGTATGGTAGACTGCACATCTTGCCCCTGGAAACTCGGCGAGTTAGCCCTAACTAGGCGACTTCCATACCTGAATCGCCGACTTACGACCGTTACTCGCCGCCAGCCAACGTCATAAATGTTACCATATATGACCATAGGCGCGATGTCCGCCTTTGATTGCGCCCTCCGAGACCCTATAAAAGGGGTCCCAAGGGGACACTCAAAGGCACGATTCAAGTTCCTCTCTCACACCAGAGCACTACTAAGAAACTCGGCGAGTCTCACTAGAATCGCCTAGTTTCTCCTTGCAGGTATTTGACGTAGAGCGCGCGTCGTGGACTCCAGAGCCTCCGGCATCACCTCGCACCTCCGCGAGCCCTGGTAGCAGATTCAGTGCTTCATCAGCTGGCGCCGTCTGTGGGACTACCGAACCACCGGTATCCGGTCGTAATCGCGATTTTTTTTGCTAAGTCCGGCTCGAGCTCTCCCGGAGGGTTCGCCGACTTTGTCAACTAAGTCGCCGATTTAGATCGATAGCCGATTCTCGGCTCACGGCTCAGGTCCGATTTATTCTTAAATCGCCGACATAGCCTTGAGAATCGTCCGATCCAGAATATCGTCTGCTAAGCTAAGAGTGCTGTCCACGACTCTGTTCAAAAACTCCCAAAGTCAAAGTCGCCGATTTAGATCCCTAAATCGCCGATTCTTTCTTTGTTTTTTGAACAAGCTCGGTCAAGTCATCCTTTGCTTTGGAACTTACGTTCTCGCATAGGTTGGATTTTTCCCAAGCAAAAATCGCCTATCTAGGGCAAACTCGCCTATCTAGGGGCAAGCTCTTTTACTGAAACGAAAATCCATCGCCACGGTTGGATTCGCCTCGTCGTTTCAGTAAAAAAAAAGAGTATGGGGATTTTCGCCTTTTTTCACTTTCAGTGATTTCGTCGGTCCACCTCCGGAATACCCAGATCTGATTTTGGAATTCTGAGACCACATATCACGTGAAGAAAGTTTTCTCTACGAGTACCAAAGAGCAGAATGTCCAAAGAGTGCCAGGAATCTTTTCTGGGATAGGTCTAAAGAGGCATCCCAAAAACAACCTTCGGCGGCATAATTTTCTGCCAAAAAACTGCAAAAAAATTTCGATATTTTTTGCTAATTTCAAACTCTGGGGACTAGTAGTACTGCTCAAGGGGGTCGCAAAACTACAAAGAAATATTGTACAAAATTTTTCTGTTTTGTAACACCCGGGGGGGCAGGTACCTACCCATAGCTTCCGACACTTCGGAAAAGCTTCCACTCGTAGTCTGTTGCTTCGACTCGATAGAAGCAACCAATCTCATTTATGACTCCTTTTACTAAGGATCATAAAAAGAAAGCTCTCGCCACTGCTATTACGGTAGGAGTTTCTAGCAGAGGGGTTGGTTCTCGTACTGTACCAACCTCTAATGCACCATCACCTACACATGAGGTGTCCTCACCACTCCCACTAAATGAGGGTGTGAACCCAACTCTGACACCACATGCATACTCTCATGTTGAAGTTGAACAAAAGGATAACCAACCTAGAGGCTTCAAGGAGCCGGACCACCATACGATGTATGACAAGAAAGTCTAACCCACATTTGAGGAAGACAAACTTAAGTACGCATTATCGGTCCGAATCAAGGATATTCAAGGAGCTTCGAGAGCTCAGGGAAACCCAAATCCAACTCGCATCACTCTCCTATGGGAGACAACCACGGTGAAACAAAGAGACACAAACATCTCGGTTCTCACCACAGGTCCGCAGTACATCACTCGGGTGTACCTTCGAGTTCCACGACTCGTGCGGATTACGATGCCACACTCATGAATAGGGTAATCAAGGAAATGTTTCGAAAAGACAAGCATGATCTAAGGGACCCACATGATTTTCTCAGAATAGGAAGGGCACTCTTTCATAGGGACCTCCTGAGAAAACCTTTTCCGCAATCTTGGCGGTGTCCGAAGATAGACTCGTACGATGGAACGACAGATCCTGAGGATCATGTTAACCTCTACCTGAATATCTTGGAACCGCAAACTACCGATAATGGGTTGTTGTATAGGGCCTTCCCAGGTACTCTGAAAGGCAACGCATATCGATGGTTTTCCGATCTGCCGGCTGGCTCAGTCTCCAGCTTCACGGACCTCTCTTCCAAGTTCATCGCCCAACATGTGGGGATGATCAGAATAAAACACAGTGCCAACGCACTACTGGCACTACGACAGAACAAGCTGTCTCTGAGGGATTACACGATTAAGTTCACTTCAATGATGACAGAAGTGAACGATCTAATCCCAAGTCTGGCCATAGCAGGATACGTGAGAGAGTTGGTACCCTTCTCCCCTTTGGCCCGGAATCTGATGCTCCATAAAGTGGAGACCTTGTCCAACCTCTTCCAACGAGCTCAATCGTATATTGAGATAGAAGAGGAGAACAATGACAAGCTGGACGAACTCGAGCCGTCCAGCCGGAAGAAACCTCGCTATGCTAAAGAAGATGCATACGAGGATACAAGTTCCCAATCCGAAACCTCGACTACTCTTCTTCGATACAGCGAGGAGTCTCCGGGTAGCAGTTATGGCCACCAGAGTCATAGGTCACACCCTAAATCCAGTAGCAGTTATGGCCACCAAAGTCATAACTCACACTCTCAGTCTAGTAACAGTTATGGCCACCAAATCCATAACTTACGCTCTCAATCCTATGACAGTGATGGCAACCAAAGCCACAGTTCACACTCACAATCAAGTGTGTCACACTAATAGTGAGTAACTACCATCTGTCAGAAGAAAGATAGGATTGGCTAGAGTAACTAAATAGGCTATGCATCCGTCAGTGGCAACCAAACATCAAAGGAACTCATCTATTCTTTTGGTTGTCGTTTCTATTGTTCTATTGGTTGTCGCAATCTAACAGCGATTTTATTCTAAGTAGATGTCTCCTTTAACCCGTGAAGGTATTATGCGATATGTATGCCACATTTAAAATAATCATTCATCACTTCAGACGGATCAATCACCCATCGCTTCGGCTGGGTGACATCCGTCGCTTCGACCTTATCTATCATCTGTTCGACCCACGAGTCAAGGTGATAGTTACGAAATCTAATTTACGACAAAGAGTCTAAATTACGATTACAAGTCTAGTTTACGATTTACGAGTCAAGATGCGACTTAAGAATCTAAATTACGACTCTCACGAATATTTGCGAATCAAACCCTAAGATTCTAAATATTTACGAATCTAAGTTCTCTTTCAAAATCTAATTTACGACAAAGAGTCTAAATTACGATTTGCGAGTTCAGTCTCGAGCCTACGTTACGGTTCTAGGATTAATATGGCAAACCAACAAGGGATAATTTCATAGGGATCAATCCATCGCTTTGGCTGGATGACACCCGCTATTCAGATCTAGCTTACGACCCACGAGTCTAATTGATGATTACATTTACGACAAAGAGTCTAAATTACGATTAAAAGTCAAGTTTACGATTTAGAAGTCCAAGGTGCGACTTAAGAATCTAAATTACGACTCCGATTTACGAATCAAACCATGAGATTCTAAATATTTACGACTACAATTAATGGTACCCTGGTGTTAATTTTGTCGCTGTGGCCTTAATGATCATATCCCATCTTGTCGTTATGGCCTTAATGAGGATCGAGAGTCACTCTATCGCTATGGTCGGAGCTTGGCTAAAACACCAGGGTTCAAATCTAGAATTTTAGTCCTAAATTGCGGATCTAACCCTAGGATTTCAGATAATATTGTGCATCTTAATTTTTGATTTATTTATACTATTCTTTGCAACTCTGCGTTAATTTGGAGATATAAATTATCCGCAAATTTAACTGACGACAGAATTACGATTCGTACGACCAAGCTTACGTCTAGAGTGGCTAAGCGAGGGTTAGCAGAGTCTAACTTACGTCCAGAGTGGCTAAGTTACGGCTTGTGAGTCTAGTTTCGAGCCTATGTTACAATTTAAAGATGGTTTATATGGAAGATTGACAAGGAAAAGACAAAAGATAGTTCATTGATAATCAAAATAGAAAGATTGCAAAATATTCCGAAAAGTCATTTCATATGTCACGACGACATGATTCTCGGGGGGAGTATCACAAGCTCCCTCCAATACCTCCGTTACACCAATATTTTAAAAGTTGTCGGGTTGACATGATACTTCTATCGCCTCGGGCACAAACATCCAAAGCATAACTCTACAATTTGTCACAACGGCACGATTTCAGGGGGAGTATCACAAACTCTCTCCGACGCTTCTGTCACTCTAGCCGGAAGCCGTCTCTCCTATTTTTGGAGGAGAGTATCATAAACTCTCATCAACATTTCTGTCGTTTTGGCTAGAAGTCGTCTCATTCCAAGGGGAGTATCACAAAACTCTCCACAACACTTCTGTCGCTTCGGTCAGAAGTTGTCACAATTCGGGAGGAGTATCACAAACTCTCTCCGACACTCCTATTACTTCAGCCAGAACACATTTTTATGCAGGTCTTAAAGGAGGAGTATCACAAGCTCTCCCGACATTTCTGTCGCTCCGGTCAGAAATCGTCATACTTCAGGGGGGAGTATCACAAGCTCTCCCGACATTTCTATCGCTTCGGCTGGAGATCGTCATACTTCAGGGGGGAGTATCACAAGCTCTCCCAACTTTTCTGTCGCTTCGGCCAGAAATCGTCATACTTCAGGGGGGAGTATCACAAGCTCTCTCGACTTTTCTGTCGCTTCGGCCAGAAATCGTCATACTTCAGGGGGGGAGTATCACAAGTTCTCCCGACTTTTCTGTCGCTTCGGCCAGAAATCGTCATATTTCAGAGGGGAGTATCACAAGCTCTCCCGACTTTTCTGTCGCTCCGGCTGGAAATTGTCAAACATCGAGGGGGAGTATCACAAGCTCTCCCGACTTTTCTGTCGCTTCGGCCAGAAATCGTTATATTTCAGAGGGGAGTATCACAAACTCTCCCGACACTTCTGTCGCTCTGGCCACAGGTCGTCAAACATGAGCACGGTGAGTCTGTCGCTTCGGCCAGATTCACCAAGGATTGGTTAAAGCAAAGGGAGAATATCGCGAGAGGTAAAATCGCACGGTAAGTTAAATTGGTCAATAGTAATATGCGTTTTAGACTGATCTAGATGTTTTCTTTTTTGCAGGTATTATTCTGTCGCTTTGGCCAGAATGTTTTTCTTTTTTGCAGGTGTTATTCTGTCGCTTCGGCCAGAATCAGACTCTAAAAGTGAGTCAATCTATCTTGTCGCTTTTGCCTTGATAGACTAAAGATCGTTCTGTCGCTTTGGCCTTAACGATTTCAACCCATCTTGTCGCTTTAAGCCTTGAAGGGGGCCGTCGTTGCGGGCTTTAAGTCGCTCTTGATCAGAGTGGACTATAAACATTAGTTCTATCGCTTCGGCTAGAACTCGGTTCTATCGCTCTGGCTAGAACCCGATTCTGTCGCTCCGGCCTGAATCAGATTCCGTCGCTTTGGCCGGAATTTATCTTGTCGCTTCGGCCTTGATAAACACAGTGCAGTCGCCCTTGATCAGGGAAGGACTATAAACAGAGTTTCCGTGGCCTGGAACTCGATCCATTCTTGACGCTTAGGCCTTAATGGATCCGGAATCAGTACGTCACTGTGGGCGGAATGATTCGATCTCATCTTGTCGCTTCGGCCTTGGTGCGGATTACACACACTGAACCTTGGTTGGGGGGGTACTGGCGATACACGCATGTTTCTTGTGCTCTCTTCAGGGGGGAGTACTGGTGAGACATGCCTGATTACGGCAGTCACTCCCAGCAACGCCTTTTAACAAGGACTAGGGTTTCGTCGCTTTGGTCGGACCTCCGGAGAGCTCCCACGGTGCGGAACACGTTCATCGTCCAGATCGCTGAGTTAGCCCGTAAGTCGCCCGATTGGACTACCAAGTCGCCGACATAAAGGATAAGTCGCCGAGTTAAAGCCAAGATCGGCAGTATGGTAGACTGCACATCTTGCCCTTGGAAACTCGGCGAGTTAGCCCTAACTAGGCGACTTTCATACCTGAATCGCTGACTTACGACCGTTACTCGCCGCCAGCCAACGTCATAAATGTCACCATATATGACCATAGGCGCGATGTCCGCCTTTGATTGCGCCCTCCGAGACCCTATAAAAGGGGTCCCAAGGGGACACTCAAAGGCACGATTCAAGTTCCTCTCTCACACCAGAGCACCACTAAGAAACTCGGCGAGTCTCACTAGAATCGCCTAGTTTCTCCTTGCAGGTATTTGACGTAGAGCGCGCGTCATGGACTCCAGAGCCTCCGGTATCACCTCGCACCACCGCGAGCCCTGGTAGCAGATTCAGTGCTTCATCAGTATCCTTTAGAGTCATTAGCATATCCTAAGAAACAACAATCCACAGATTTTGGAGAAAATTTATTTCTCCCTATTTTAGGAAGTAGTGGATAACAAAGAGTTCCAAAAACTCTTAGATAAGTATAATTGGGATATCTATTAAACAATAACTCATAAGGTGATTTATTATTTATTAGTGGAAGCCTATTAATTGTATAAAGAGCTGTTTGACAAGCTTCTATCCAATATACCTTAGGAACTTTAGATTTAAATAATAAGCATCTTACTAATTCAATTAGATGGCGATGCTTTCTTTCTGCAATCCTCATCTGTTCGGGAGTATATGGAGATGAAAATCTAAAGGATACTGATGAAAATTTTATTTAGGGTTGAGTATAAGTTTGAAAATTTTATTTTCATCTGTTGTTGAGTATAAGTTTGAAAATTTTATTTTTAAATTCACCTCCACAATCGGATTGAATTATTTTAATTTTTTATCTAATAAGTTTTCAATCATTTTCTGAAATTTCAGAAATTGATTAAAAACTTCACTTTTATATTTCAAAGGATAAATCCATGTAAACCTACTGAATTCATCAACTATGATAAAATAATATTTAAATCCATCTATAGATGTTACTGGGGCTGGTCCCCAAACATCCATATGTAGAATATAGAGTGGTGAATCACAAAAGAATTCTCTTCTTTTAAATTGTATTTTATGCATTTTATTGACATTACATGCTTGACATACATCATCCTTATTTATTACAAAGTTACAGCTTTTTGCTAGACTAGATATAATACTATTGCTGGAATGACACAATCTATCATGCCAAATACTACTTTTATTCCTCTTAATAATGCTATAAGTTGCTACTAAACCAGAAGCCATTACTGTCGATCCATTTCTTAATCCAGATTGTAAATGATATAATCCACAAGCACTATTGCCATTCAGTAACCTCTTTCCAGTCACCTTGTCCAATGCCAAAAAACCACGTTCATTCATAATAAAGTTACAATTAAGATCACTACATAAACATTGAATGGAAATTAAGTTCTTTTTCATAAAAGGAACACAAAGTACATTTTTTAAATTGATTATCCCATAGTCTGTTTTAATTCTAATAGTACCTACATATGTAACTCTAAGTGATTTTCCATCCCCAATAATAATAGATCTCATACCTGAATAAGGTTGAGCATCATAAAATTGATCCAGCGAGGGGGTCATGTGATGCGACGCTCCCGAGTCTAGACACCAATTTTCATCGACCACATCCTCCATGGGCTGTTGAGAAGATGAGTCGACTAAGGTGCTTGCAACACAAGCATAATTCCCTCGATCTGGGCAAACACGAGCTGTATGCCCATTTTTATTACAAATTTGACATGAAATATTGGAGTTAATAGCATGAAGTGTGTACTAAAAGAATTTGACATGAAATATTGGAGTTAATTCTAACAGTACCTACATGTGTAACTCTAAGTGATTTTCCATCCCCAATAATAATAGATCTCATACCTGAATAAGGTTGAGCATCATAAAATTGATCCAACGATGGGGTCATGTGATGCGACGCTCTCGAGTCTAGACACCAATTTTCGTCGGCCACATCCTCCATGGGCTGTTGAGAAGATGAGTCGACTAAGGTGCCTGCAACATAAGCATAATTTCCTCGATCTGGGCAAACAGGAGTTGTATGCCCATTTTTATTACAAATTTGACATGAAATATTGGAGTTAATAGCATGAGGTGTACTAAAAGAATTTGGATTAATAAAATTCTGAGCTTGACTATCAGAATTCCTAAAAGAACCATGGCTCCTTCCTCCAAATCCTCCTCTTTGATTCTGAAAACGTGCACCCCTGCCTCTATCTTTATAAAAATTCTTACCTCCTCTAAACTTCCCTCTTTGGGCTATAAATGCTCCACCAAAGGAAGTCGACGAACTTGATAACATCATTTCTTTATTGCGTTGTTTGATCACCAAGTCTTCAGAAATAAGAAGATGATAAAAATCATCATACGACAACGATCTTTGGGTGTTTACAGAAGTTTGGAATGCTTGAAATTCCACCGGAAACCCATCTAAAGCAAACCCTATAATCTCTTTATCGGATACTTTATTTCCTGACCCGATTAGATTATCTACTAGAGATCTGATTTGGCACATATAGTCCGTCATCGATGTCTCCTCCAATTTCTTGAAATTCCGCAAACGATCCCTGATTGATTTTGCATAAATTTTTAGATGAGGTGATAATTTTTCTTCAAGATTCTTCCATACCTTCGCCGCTCTGGTTTCATTAATCACCATCGACATGACAGACTTCCCTACTGATGTTTTAATCCAGGACATGACACCACGATTCCTCTTCCTCCACTTTGTATATTCTGGATTCAGAGTACCTTCTGCAGTCGTCTCTACCGGAACTCCTTTTTCTAGGTCGACGATATCTGTTAGATCATAGATGTCTAGCAGATCTTCAAATTGTGACCTCCAGAAAAGATAGTTATCACTCTGCTCAAGAGTTTGCCTAATATATTTAGCAACACCCAAGATGTTATGTGAATCATCCAATTTAACAAAATCGGCCATGATTTCACTTTGCGCAGCAGCAATTCTTTCTAAAGAATTTCCTTTTGTTAAACTCAGTTTAGTTTGCTCGTAACAACTGATACCATCTGAACAAACAGTAGAGTAATAACTAGATAAGTATTTACAAAGTCATCATCTCAATTTATACTAGAGTATACCTGACTGACTATAACTGATATCACTCACTTACCAATATCTAATTAACTTCTCATAACTGATTTTACTCACTAACTAATACCAATATCTAATTAACTTCTCATATCTGCAAGCTTCATAATCGACCCATCAATAAATCCTGCATTCCTCCTGGTATACATATATCTCAGTACTGCTTTGGACTAGGTAGTAAAATTTTAGTCTCCCTTTGGATTATCAAAGGAATGGAGATAATACATACTGGATCTGACAATCATTGCTTCCTTTAGATTTGATAAATCTTTTACCCTCTTCTATCGGAGAGCAATACGGATGATCCAGTCAGCTGACTCCGTCAATGCTGGTAGCCGGAGTGGAGCAATGTAAAAGAAGGAAACGTTAGGGATTCGCACTAACTACTTTAGCAATTTGTTAATAAGATTGAAGCAATCAGTCTTTTGATAGTTGATTTTCAGTACATTATCACTGCTAGAGACCTCATCAAATTTTTTTTGTTCAATCAAAACAAGAACATGACTGGACGCCATTTCTTCCAAGAATCTCGACGCAAAGCACTATTACTGGGGTGACGAATTGAAGCAGAAGCGTCGATCGAACTTTACTCTGATACCATAAAATTACTTTCCTACTCCTTGTATGAACTAATTTTTAGCACAACAACCAATAGTAAGGAAGAAACTCCAATTAGTTGGACTTGCAGCATTGTTTCTAGCGTGTAAGTACGAAGAAATTTTTATTCCTGTTGTTGAAGATCTGATAATAATTTCAGACAGAGTAAACAAAAGGAAAGAGCTGTTCGACATGGAAAAATTGATGCTCAACACATTGAACTTTAATTTGTCTGTTCTAACTCCATATGTATTCATGAAGAGATTTTTTAAAGCTGTTGCTTCTAATTCCAAGCCCGATAGGAAACTGGAGCTCCTATCATCATACATAGTTGATCTTTGTCTCGTGGAGTACAAAATCTTAAAGTTCCTACCTTCCGTTGTTGCTGCTGTAGGGTTGTGATCCTGCAGTCTCCTCCCCATTGGGACAGGATTATGATATTTCACAAAACTTATTCGGAGGAGGATTTTCTAGAATGTTCAAGGCTAATGGTGGAGTTCCATCAGAATACGGAAATTGGGAAGCTTACTGGAGTGCATAGGAAGTACAGTACTTCAAAGTTTGGATGTGTTGCTAAATCCGAACCTGCACTCTTTCTTTTGCAATAATACTAGATATAGAATTGCAGTTTTAATGGGATCAATAGTTCTTATAGATGGATTAATAATTAAAATTAATTCTTAGACAATTGAAGACTTGTTATTGTGTCAATTTGTTTCAGTATTTTGTTGTTTTAAGAAATTAACTCAGTTTGGATGTGTTGCTAAATCCGAACCTGCACTGTTTCTTTTGCAATTAATTCTTAGACAATTGAAAATTTGTTGTTGTGTCAATTTGTTTCAGTATTTTATTGTTTTGTTGTTTTGAGAAATTAACTCAGTGTTTATCTTGCAGTCTCCTCCCCATGTTGTGGAATCAATAGTTGTTGTAGATGGATTAATAATTACAATTAATTCTTAAACAATTGAAGATTTGTTGTTGTGTCAATTTATTTCAATATAATGTTGTTTTGAGGAAATTAACTCTATATAAAATTGTTGGATGATTTCATGTTTAACTACTAAGGTTTGAATGAGGTCACGAGCTAGAAAGTATCAGCTCTAATGATCTATTTAAATTCAAAACTTAACAAGAGACTCAAAGATATGATGCTTTCGTTAGACGGGATTAGTTTCGATCTATATGACCATCAATAGTAAAACTAACTACATGAATAATTATCTAACTGATTAACTACCTAGATATTACTGCATAGTAATTAACACTATTGATTAGTCGTATTTATTACAGGAAACCGAAAAATACTTGGGGTTTATAAAAAATAAAAGTACCAATTTGTAATCATATCAATTAATCAAGTGTTTAACATCAATCAGCTCTACTTTTACAGTTCTACCCTAAAAAGCGGAACTAGTGAAAATCCATATTTATTTACAGACATTCATAGTTACTACATACCTGTTTTGGTGGCGAGGTTCTTTTCGCCTCTTTCTTGTTGTTAGGGTTCTTTTTTACGAATCCTTCTTCTTTGATCATTTTTAAGTAATCCAAATTTCCTCCTATCGATGTCTTCATAGATATAATAGTATGAATTTTAAATAGGTTAACATGATCCATAGTCCCATACCAATAAATAGAGACTTCGATCAATTCACTAAAATAGTTGAAAATAGAAGATATCCAAACTATAAGGTTGTCAATCATCACCAATTTAACTATTTAAGTAGAGAGAAATGTTCAAAAAAAGAAGCAATGGAGAGATAAAAGGTAGAAACATAAAACTTTCAAGCTTAAATTTTGATGTGGTTTCTGGCGATACAAGCATGCAATCACATGCTCTCTTCGGAGAGCAATGCGGATGATCCATTCGGCTGACTCTGTCAATGTTGGTCGCCGGAGTGGAGCAATGTAAAAGAGGGAAAAAGCTAGGGATTCACAGTAACTACTTTAGCAATTGGTCAATAAGATTGAAGCAATCAGTCTTTTGATCGTTGATTTTTAGTGCATCATCATCACTGCTAGAGATCTCATCAAATTTTTTTTGTTCAATCAAAACAGGAACATGACTGGACGCCATTTCTTCCAAGAACTTGACACAAAGCACTATTACTGGGGTGACGAAATGAAGCAGAAGCGTCGATTGAACTTTGCTCTGATACCATAAAATGACTTTTCTACTCCTTGTGAGTCCGTAGCACACCCGAATGTCAAGAACGGTGACTGGAATCGAAAGTTCCTAATCAATCAGATTAGAGATTCCTATCGGTGGCAATCTTCATATCGGATGTAACGATGTGAGAAAAACAAAATCTGTTATAACAAAAATTTCAATTAAAACCCTTAAAAGATTCATTACATGATACCTTTTTATATAGAGGTTTTATGGACTCCTATGGGTGCATCTACTATATACTTCTTGATTCAGACTGGGTTGCGCAAATATTGGGTGAATTTAAGGCATTAGTATCAAATAGTATGTGGGAATTGGTACCTCGTTTACTTGAGCACAAAATGTTGACCTGCAAGTAGGATTTTAAGAATAAGGTTAACGTCCACGGTTCTTTAGAAAGGCGTAAAGTGAGACTAGTTGCAGACGGTCTTCGACAACGAGATGAAATTGACTATGACCAGACATTTGTTTCGGTAGTGAAGCTGGTCACGGTTCATCTAATTCTATCACTGACTGTGAGCAAATGAGAGTTGACAAAGTTGGACATATTAAACATGTTTCTACATGACATGCTTGACGAAAAAGTGTTCATGCGACAACCTCTGAGGTTTGTATGCAAATTAATGGTTAATCATGTATTTTCGATTGAAAATATCTATCTACGGATGGAGGCTCGATTCATAAGTACAAATGATAAAGTTTTGATCTTCCACGAAGCCTCTTTCAAGGCCAGCGTTTGAGTTTTTGGGTTCCAAGCTTACAGAGGAGCTGCCATTACGCTTGAGGGACGTGTTAGAGAGTAATTATTGCTATTCTAAAGATAGAATGACTTAGATATAAATTATACTTATACCAATAATTAGTTAGAGTCAAATACTATAAATGAGGATTAATTAGTTATCTAATTAATTATCGGAATTAACTATGAGAATCCCAGTCATTTCTGAATTGTAATAAATATAATGTTATTACAATGATTTATAAATCATGCATATGATACGATCCCAATCGACACCGTTGGAATTGTTCAAGATCTATTGCAAGTCCTAGAGTTTACTGAAGAAACATCCAAGAAGAAGACGCCGTCAGGGTAATTAGGTTACACCAGAAGATCTATTCGGGTTTCTAATGCTATTACAATATGAGTAGGTAAGTTAGTTAAAGGGTTATTTACATTAATTCGCTTGTATTTCATTTTTTAAGCATTGGCGCTCTTTATTTTTTGTTATTTACATTTCAGTACTCATTTATTTGCTTTTTATCAAAATAATGTAAATAGATTTCCAAAGTCACCCACTACCTGCGAATTCATCTCATCCAATCTCATCACACTCCTTCGATCATCTCCGACTAGGGTGTCAAGTAAAGCTCGACTCGGCTCGTCTCGGGCTTGACTCGTTAAGTTTGGGCTCTGTAAGAGGAGTATAAAAAAATATTATATTTGAAGAGAATAGGGACGTACCTCATATGGTAGAGCGCTCGTCTCGGGATCAATACCTCATTTTTCCAAAAAAATTTTTTAACATGCAATTTCAGAATTGCAGGTTAAGTTTGAGCTCGAACTTGCCAAACCGAGCTTGAGTCTGGATAACTCCTTAACGAGCCGAGCTTGACTTTATAAGCAAAAACTCGACTCGACTCGTTTAACATTCTAATTTCGACCATTGAATCGATATATCTAGCTCATTTCTTTTTGTGATTGATATATCTGCGATCGTTGACCACTTCCAAGTCAATCTAGTCCACAAATCATGAAATCGATGTAGAATTGAAATAGGAAGAAGAAGAAGAAAATCTAAGAAGAAAGGAGAATAAAAGGGTCTATTTTTAAACCCAAGCCCGACCCAGACTTAGTTACATCAGGTTTCCAATTACCAATATATGCTGACCTGGTCGATTTAAAAAAAACACAATATTTTAAGGATTCCACAATAATTTATGCTTATCTATTATTCCAAAGTCACAAATGTGCAATTTACCCTATATATAGATTTTCCATGCCTTCATTTTTTTTCTCTCACTGAAATATCAAATAAGATCGACCTACCAAAACGCACTCACCCCGTTGTTTGCAGATTTACGATTTGGGCACGCACGTATTCCTGATTAAGCCTCTACCCCAGCGTCCTCGAGCGTGGCCGTCTTCTGTTCTCGTGCACTTCGTCTCAAGTTAAGAGTTTATCCCCTGAGTTGCGGGTGTTCACGATCGATACAGTGACACTGTTGCTTTAGTTTTGTCAATAAAATGGCAAAGTGTGAAAAGGAAGAGCAATCTCCTAACTTTCCGGATCATGTGAGTGGTTTCGTTTGTTTATATAATTATACTGTAGTTTTTAGTAAGATACTTGATTCCTGATTTGGGGTCTCTTTTTTGCAGTTGAATGTGAGTGTCTTGCTAGGTTATTGTTCGTAAAATAGTCGGAATGTTTGTGCTTTTTTATGTAGCTTGTACTTTTAACATTGTGTATGTGTTTATTATGTACTTATCAATGAAACAGAATTTTTTTTGATAGATTAAAGATTTCCATACTGAAAATAAGAGTAGGGCAATGAAATAGATTTGAATATGAGCTAGTATATGATACATGGTAGGTCATAGGTTTTTGATGAAACACTAGGTGTGGGGTTAGATGATAATCCGAGTGACGTGGGCAGACCCACTCATTGGGTGGATTAAAGAACAAGTGGTTCCAATGTTATCTCTGTTGAGTTGTATGATCCAAGAAAAAAAATCTGCCTATTATTTATATTTATTTTGTTAATAATGAGAGTCTGAAACAGATTGCTTAGGCTATGATGTCATTCTTAATTTATCTAGAAATGCATTTTTTTAATTCTTTTTAAAAATCTCTCATATTTTAATCTCAAAGTTATGTTTCTAACAGTAGTTTATACACCGTTTGGACAAATTATGCCTTTAGGTACAATCTGTTAACTTAATATTAGCAGTTGAAGAGCTAAGCGTGTTAACCTCTCAAGAACTCGGAAAGTTATGGAAAGAATCAGAAAATTCCATCATACAGTACAATTCTAAGACGGGATCAGTCATTCAGGTAGTTTTTATGTATCAAAATAGATATGATGAGTTTTGCAGTATTTCAATTTTTTTTAAATGTTTAATTCCAGATTGATGTAGAAAGGCTTGCAGTGTCCCTGCCTTTGCACCTTATTGCAATGCTTGTCTCAAGCAGTGAACAAGCCATTACGTTGGAAAATAGCTGTGATAATAGCATTCCCCTGCAGTATCTCCTTCACGGCTTTAGGCTTCTATACTCATTCTCTGATCTTGCATCTCAGCACATGAGATTTGAACAGGTAATCTACTTACTGTGATTATTTCTAACATTCTTTTTAGTAATACATTGTTGATTTTTTTCATCAAAATAAAGTGGGATACAGTTGAGAATCCTAAAATGGATCATATTTCACTGTATATGGATGAATTAGATCTATCTATAGTCTATACTACAACAAATCATCATCCTTAACCCTCCACCTGTTTTTATGCTTTTATATGCAAAATAATAAAATATATTTCAATAATTCTTATTTTCTATAGTAAAATGAATTATTAATAGTTTAATAAATCCAGAACGGTCTTCAATCCTTGATTCTTTGTCATCACTCATTCAACCCAGTTTAATGAATTGGTTTAATCACTATCTATGTAAAGGATCTGCATTATAGCTAATTTTAGCAGTTCAATGTTGTAGTTTAACTAGTTTTCTATTGTATCTAAGCAAATGCTAATTGAAAATTTTCCCCTTGCAAAAAAAACAGTTTAACAATGAAAAATGAAAGCTTTTTATTAATATAATTATTAAGTAATGGAAAAATGACTCATAGTATGGACCCACCATTCATTAATGAAATATTTTTTGACCAATAGCAAATAGCAATAATTATTTCTTACTTTATTCCATGTTGAATTTTTTCTTGATTAGCTATCTGCTTGTCTGTTCTTAGGGAAGAAAGAAACTGTGTCTGATATAATTATATTCTTGTGAATTATTTTTATTTTAGATCATACTTGAAGATATAAATGTATCTGAACAAGTGTTGGATTTGGTTTTCTATATGTTGCTTGTCCTCGCACGTTACAACCAGGTATTATTTTTGATGTTTAGATAAAAATTGTATTTTAGTTTATTTAATAATTTTTATTTGCTAATTCTCTGTTGTAGGACAATCAATTTGGATTGTCCGTGTCTCTCTTGCATTCAGCACTTGTTGCCTCCAGTTTTCATCTACTAATGACTTATATCTCCTCCCAATGGCAAGATCTTGTAATTGTCTTGCTTGCTCATCCTAAGGTAATCTTAGTCACACCTTGTTTATGTATTTGATTTAACAAGATATGTTGAAAATAATAATACCGGTGCTACAATAATTCCATTGCAAAAAAAAATTCATATAAAAAAACAACAAATTAATTGCAATAAAATATTTCATTTCTGCAAAATTTCGATACACCAGTATATCACTTCTGCTTGTAAACTAATCAACTGTTTTTTATGATGATAAAAAAAGCTAGATTGATTACGTATTTGTTTGTGGGGGAAACAGGCTTGAATCTGTGATGCTCCTTCTTAACTAGAGATTCAGAGTTCCTGTGCAGCATTTAGAGAGTGAGTGCCACCCAATTTTAGTGTGAATTTAAGGCATGGAGGCAGCAAGGTTTTGGAGGCAATTTAATTCAAGGCAGCAGGAAATTTTCGGCAGCAGTGGTCAAAGATGGTATTACAGTCACAGGGACGACAACAAGAGCTTCCCATTTCAAAGAAAGGAGCATCGCAATGACGCAATCTCAGTCACAAGGCAAATCGACCACTTAGAACAGAGAGAATGAACACCCCAATAAGAGGAAATAGTGAGCCAATGCACCCATTCTATGGTTTTATCAATAAGTGGCTGCCCACAACCCATGATATTGGAGATCTTAGAAGGTTACAATATATCCCACCAATTTGCAGAGAAGGATTCAGTTATACACTCCTCAAATATGATATTCTTGACATTCCAGGCCCTGGAGATAAATTGACTCTCACTCTAAGGATACCAGGAGACCCTTGTAGCTTGAAAGCTATAGCTTGCATGGCCAGGAACAAATGGGACTTATTCGATCAGTTCCACATCTCAAGGTATAGGGATCATACATTCACAATTGCTTTCAAAAGAATTTCAGACTATCTAAAGTGTTGTGATAGGAAGTGGGAGATGACGTGTGAATGTGTGATACCCCAGTTATGATAAGAAAGGACAATCCCGATATTATTCATAAGGAGACTCATGATTGGGCTCCACAATGGGTATACGTGCATGGCATGTCCCAAGGTATGTATGCCAAACATGCAGTCAATTCATTAATTAGTGTATTGGGTTGATACCTCTGCCCATTCGAGTTGCCTGAGGGTCTGCATTCAGGCAGATGGAAGATTCAACTACCCCCCCCCCCCCACACTCCAATACTTTTCAGAATCTGGCAATGATAGTTACAAAGGCTCTCTCTGCCTCTCTTAATCTTCCAGGCCACCTCATAGGTACAAGAATTCCAGGAATTTCAAATAAATATCAATGCATCAGGCAAGGAATTGTCCAATGAAATGCTGGAAAAAGAGCCCTTATCAGAGGAGGATAAGTCTGTAAATGCTTTATCTGAGGATGAAAATAATTTTCCAGAGGAGGAAAAGACTTTATCAGAGGAGGATAAGTCTGTAAATGCTTTATATGAGGATGAAAATACTTTTTCAGAGGGGAAAAATGACAAAACAGAACAAAACAAGGAACTGGTAGAAATTCCAGTTCACATTATAGCTACCCTCCCAACAAAATCCGTCCTTTAAGGTGTAGAAACATATGGAATTTTTATATCTAATATGAGGTGGCCCAGAAGTCAGATAATGACTCCACGAGGAGTTAAGAGGATGTTGAAGTGGAAAGTATAAATTCAGACGAAATGACCATAGAGATAAGGAATTTTAATAATAATGTAAGCCCCATGGGCCAAGTTGTGTCAATCCCAATTAGGCTAAATATCTCTACTACATCTACAAGCACATTTAGCCCGTATAATCTGAATCCCCTAAAACACCCCACACCATAGTTTTGAAAGCGCCACTTTAAGCGTGGCATGCTTAAAGCGCGCTAAAGCTCTCTTGGAGAAGAGCTTTTCCTAGAGTGGGTAATCGGGCGGGTTCAGGTAAAGATCCGCCCGATTACCCAATTACACCTATTATTTAATAATATTTTCAGCTAATATACTTTTGTTCCTGTTCTAACCCTCTATTCTAACTTAAATTAAAAACTCTTGCCCCACTTTCAGATTTTAGTTGGATTTAATTGTAGTTGGATTTAATTTTAGTTGTATGAATTAAATATTTAATATTATATTATATGTGATTTTATAAGGTATTTTTAATTTGCTATAGATTTTGTGTATTTATATAGGATTATATGTATTTTTACAGAATATTACTAAAATACCCCTGTCGTTTTAAGTGCTTTAAAACATGCTTAAAGCTCTCAGAGTGAAAAAGCTCTTCCTGAAAAGTGGAAGAGTTTTTCGATTTTTTGAACTATGCCCCACACTACACGACACTGAAGCATAATTCCTACCCACCCAAGCACCACACATTTGGATCAAAATTCTCTAGCCTCACCAAACAACCTCAGCAATAGTTCCACCTCCAATTATATCCCCCTAAACAAAATCACATCAATCGCACTTTCCAAACATAAGAACTCTATAAGAAAATACTCTAGGAAACACCCAACCACAAAGGCAAAGCTTGGCACTAAATGTGGACACTCTAGGAAACATCTCCTTCCATTACCCCTTAGGACCATATCCAAACCATCTTGGGTTAGATCTCTGATCATTAACAAAGCTAAGAAAACTAGGAATAAATCTTTAAGAATTGTTAGAAAAGGCAGCAAAACAAGCAATTGTCTGCTAATTCAGACTCAGGTGTGGGATCCCCCAAGTTTAAACACTAAACCCCCCCCATAGGGAAGCCTTTCCCTATGGCTTTCCTGTGCTGGAATGTTAGGGGGCTCAATTCCCTTGCCATTCAATTGGAAATTAGGGAGATTGTCTTAAAAAACTCTATAATTTTTTTTGCTTTGCTGGACACAAAAATCAAACCCCAAAATGCTCAAGGCATTAAGGATTTTTTAGTGATACTTGGGAATCCTTAAATAATGAAGCTGAGAATCACCCTGATCCAAGCTATATTTGGGTATTTTGGAGGAAAGAGTTAGAAAAATGAAAGCTCAATTACCCATTTACAATTCATCCACTCCAACCTTACAAACTCAGCTGGATACAAGTTGATGATTACCAAGGTTCCAGATGCGCCTCTACGCGATGCGCCACCACCTGGAGCACTTGAGCATATGCGTGCAGATGCGCCAGTGGCATTTTCGTAAATATATATAAAACTAAAGGAAATTCATATATTTTTTTATATATCTAAACTATATCAATTAAATTTTTTAGTTAAAAATATATTGGATAGAAAAATTATTACAATACATATATTTATTAATTATTATAACACCTTATAATTCATTGTAACACAAGATTAACTAAGAAATAATTCATTGTAATAATTTTTCTATCCAATATATTTTTAACTAAGAAATTTAATTGATATAGTTTAGATATATAAAAAAATATATGAATTTTCTTTAGTTTTATATATATTAACGAAAATGCCACTGGCGCATCTGTGCAGAGGCGCATCCGGAATCTTGGTCAGGTCTACCCTCTTTTTCTTCCAATCTAGAAAATCCCCGGGCCCTGATGGCTTCACCTCAGAGTTCTTTAAGAAACTTTGGCTTGAAACTAAAGCAACTGTGCTATGGTGTGTGTAAAGCAATTCTTTAAGGTGCCTTGGACCTTAACCTAATTGCTACTGAATTGGGGGATTTCAGGCCCATATCCTGTGTAAACATCATGTACAAGCTTCTCACTGAAATTCTAGCTGATAGAATATCTAAAGTTTCAAGTGAATTGATATCAGCCAACCAAGCTGCTTTTATACAAGGAAGAAACGTCTCTGACAACACCATGTTGGCTGATGAGATGTTCTATAGGTTTTGCAGAAAAAGAATCCCCAAGAGATATTGTATCAGCATTGACCTAAGTAAAGTTTTTGACACTGTGAGGTGGGAGGCCCTAATTGCCACATTACAAGCATATAGTTTCTCAAACCTATTCTGTAAGATAATCTGAAATTGTATCTCCTCAATTTCCTTCTCGGTATTAGTTGAAGGCACCCCACCCCCCATTCAAGAGTCAAAGAGACATTAGGCAAGGAGACTCTCTCTTCCCCATCCTCTTTGACATGTTGATGGATATATTAAGTAGAATAATTGAAAAGGAGGTAAAAGAAAGGAAATATGACTCATATATGGTCAGTGGAACTGCATCTGTAACTCACTTAATGTATGTGGATGATATCCTGCTCTTCTTTAAGGCCAACCTCAAATCTCTAAAGGCCGTCAAAAGCATTCTAGAGACATTCTCAGCCTTCACAAGCCTAACGATCAACCCTTTGAAAAGTTCCATCACCTTCTCCAAGATCTGTGAAGGCTCTATAGAACTCCAACAGATCCTAGATTTCCCAGTTTCTAAACTCCCCATAACAGGGAAGAAGAAATAGTACAACCAATGTTGGAAGCTAATACAACCCATAGAAGACTTGCTAGCTAAATGGAGTGGTAAATGTCTCTCTTATGGAGGTAGAATCCAACCAGTAAACTGGATACTAACTGAAAAATACACCTATTGGGCCCAAGGCATTGGCCTCAAGCCTTTTCATGCGACCATGCGGTCATGCGATGGCCCTGGTCGCATGACCGCCTGGGGCGCCTAGGTGTCGCATAAAATCAGGTAGAAATTTATAAACATTTATAGAAATTTTCCCTGCATTTATATAGAAAATATTTATAGAAACTAGAAAGTATTTAAAGAAACTTTCTATAAACTTTTTATAAATTAGTTAATTTCTCCTTAATGGTAATTGAGAGGTAATGGTAATTATTTAATATTTTCTATAAATTAACTTTCTATAAACTTTCTAATTATATATTTTCTCACGAATTAGGTAATGTCAAAATTAGAAAATATTAAATAATTAGAAACTTTCTATAAATGTCTTTAAATATTTATAGAAAATATAGAAGCAGAAAATATTTATAGAAAATATAGAAGCAGAAAATATGTGTAGAAAATATTAAAGTTTCTATATTTTCCCTATCGGAATGAAATCGATCGCGGATTTCAGGAGCAGAATCGCGAGTAGTGGAGAATTGCGAATAGTGAATCGCTATTTCCTATTTCTGTTATCCCTATTTCTCTTAAATAAATGGGTTATTGGGTTAGGCGGATCCGGTCCGGATCCGTCTAACCTGGTCCAGCGCATGAAGGCAAACGCCTACATGCGTTGGATCGCATGAAGGCAAACGCCTACATGCGTTGGATCGCATGAGCGCATATGCGACGCCTAGGCGTCGCATGTGTTTGATTGGCCTACATTCCTCTATCCACAAAAAAGTTCAAAGAGACCGGCCTACCAGTTCATTTGGGATGGAAGGAGAGGGATACCATGGTCATTAATGATCCTACCTAAGGAGGAGGGAGAATTAGGGGTTAGAATGTTATTCTCTTTCTATCCACGAATAGATCTGATCAGGAAGATCAGATTCTCTCTTCCTCATTCGAAATGGTGGCTCTCTCTCACTCTTTTCCTCCTCACTGATCCCACACAAAATACTGATCTGAAACCTGTATTCAGATCAGAAACAAACACTCAATAAGATGGAAGAACAGAAAAAGAACACAAAACAAGAGAATGTTTTGTTAACGAGGTTCAGCTATGCCTACTCCCCGGAGGTGATTGGGTTCCTCCTACCCTTGGTGATGAAAATTACAAGAAAAATAGGAGACGGCACACAATTCTGTTTTTGCACAAGTTACAAAGGAAAAGAAAGAAGCTTTATATAATCAGTTATCTTGGGAGGCGTGCCCTTGCCCCTAGATAACTAATTAATCTATTAGGCCCAATAACTTATTATTTAGCCCATGAATAATACTCTCCATCTAACTTATGCCTCCCTTATAATTTAATTTAATTGTTCACTGAAATAATTGCAAATAACTCCTTGCAATTAATTTCAATTTCAATTAACTCCTCCAATATGTAATTAACTCCAACATAGAAACCTCCAAATGATAGCATTTGCTGCCCCTATTAAAAAAGCAGCTACAATATAGGGTAAGCAATCTATCTTTGCACAATAGATGCAAAGAAGATACACCAAAGGCATGCCTCACAACAACAATAGCTCTAAACACACCATTGACTCTGTCCAATGGGAAGAAATTTTTGACTCCAAACAGAAAATCAACCAATGCTTGGAATGCAGGATTGGGAATTCTCTGATTTGGAAAATTGACATTGGAAAACAGATCTTAGGAACCATCATTGAAGCCCTAAGAACCAAGGCTCCAAAATTCTCAGTAATTTTGTGGAGGATTTAGAATAAACAAATCAAAACTCTACAGATGCTCAACGCATGGGGTGTCCCCATAACAGCCAACTTGTCTCCTTTGTGCTCAGAAAATTGAATCCATTAACCACCTATTTTTTAATTGCTCATATACTAGAAAACTTCTTTTACGGCTCTCTGAATACCCTCACACATCCAAATATTAGAATTGAAGATGTAATAGATTCAAGCCAAAAATTGACACATCAGGCTCCTCCATGGGGACTGCATTGGAATGCTTTGGTTGGCTCACATGGCACATTTGGTCTGAAAGAAACAAGAAGCTTCACCAACATACTCTCAGACCCCCAGAAGTCATTTTAGCAGATATATTAAAGGACTGCAGAATATCTTTTAGAGATGATATCTTTAAAAAAGAATGTGGTTCACATTCGGAAAGGATTACTATGCAGGTTTGGGAGACAACCTTCTTGAGGCCCAATTCTTAGCTAGAACACTAAGAAGGATACCTACATAGGAAAAGGTCGATATAGTGGGAAACCACAATATCAACCTCACTGCATTTTATTTTCTTATTCATTTGTATTTCAGGACATTGCCCTTCATTATCTTTAACGAAAACTTTTAATATTTGCAAAAAAAACTGGAAATAGGTTTTTTCTCTTGCATATCATCTCCTCTAGATGAGGAATGAATATCTATTGACAATTTGAGATTATATTTGATAGATTGATGCTGCTGATTTTAATTTACTTTTTTGCTGGTAAAAAAAATGTCATTGTAGAAAAAATATATGCTTCTGAGGAATGAAGTTTTTTTGAGAGATTGATTCTGGATGAATTCTCTCATGCATTTTTTTTATATATTTGTACTTTATTTTTTACTATGTATTAGGTTCTATGTTTTGCTAATTTTTAGCCATTCCGAAATTCAATTATATTTCAAGATAAAAAATATTTTAACAAGGGTTTAAATGCAAAATCAATCATGTCAGGCAGTTGGGTATACTGCATTCCAAAATAGTCATTCCATGATTTTATCGGGCATATTTTTTATTTAGCTTCAGACACATTTCATGATTCTATCTGCAATTTTACATTTTTACGTAATAGCGATACACTGGCATAGTGGCATGTAACATTTTACACACCTGTTAATTTCAGATTGAAATATTCATAGAAGCAGCAATCGATGCTGTTCATGTTGCTATCAAGTTTCTTCATGCCATTCTATTAACACTAAATAGTGATGTACTAGACAATAAGTTTAGTATTGACATTGCTGAAAGAATAGCAAATGGTATCTGCCAACAATGTGAAGCTTCCTTGCAGTTTGTTGTGTTCTTGTGCCAACAAAACATGTTTAGGGATTGCATGCTGAAAAACAAGGTGAGTATTGTTATGGTAACTCTTGGTGGTCTTTCCATTACTCTATTTTGCAATAGAATCTTTACTGTCCTTAGCTAACTTGTGTTTCTTGAGTTGTTCTAGGAACTTTGTAAAAATGGAGTACTTTTTCTGACTCAAACTATCCTAGAATTGAACATTCCTCAGACTTTTCAAGAATCTTTTGAAGTTGTTGCCGTCCTTTCCAGGCTGAAATCAAAAGTTTTGTCTATTGTAAGAATGATTATAATTTACATCATGTTAATTGATAAATTTAGTTTGGTCACTCTGTTTCTATTATACAGCTTTTAATGTTTGAGGTTTGGATTAGCAAATTAAATTTTCCTCTTATGTGTAGTTGTTGCAGCTCTGTGAAGCAGAACATAT
The DNA here is from genome assembly GCA_001185155.1 of Zostera marina. Classification (NCBI taxonomy): domain Eukaryota; kingdom Viridiplantae; phylum Streptophyta; class Magnoliopsida; order Alismatales; family Zosteraceae; genus Zostera; species Zostera marina. The sequence goes on along the minus strand of LFYR01001011.1, from coordinate 884,429 downwards.
TTCTTACTTGGATGAGGTAGCTGGCTCTTCTAAGAGTATGGTATTGGCAAAATCTGTTTTCTTAAAGGTATACTGAATGTCTCAACTATTCATTTCAATGTCTCAACTATTCATTTCTGAATGTGAATTCAATATTATGATGACCATTTTTTATTTAAGCACAACATAACATAACTCGACCATGGATGTAGATTCTGGAACTACTGAAAGTTACCCTAGGTAAGGAAGTAAAATCACTTGCTGGTTCTATTGATAGGAGAACACCAGCAGGTCTAGTGCTTCTTAATTCAATGCGCCTTGTTGATAGTATCTCTGATGATTCAAATTTTCGATCATTCTTTATGGTCAACATGGTAAAATACTCGACTTCTCTTGATTTGTTTTTTATCATCCAGTCATGATATTTTCGTTAGTCTAAGATTTGTTTTTCTTTTTTCCAGAGTTGTGTACTTGCTGATATTTTGGCCATGCCCCATGAATTATTTGTAGCTAGTTGGTGTTCGACTGATTCTCCGATAGAAGAAGATGTTGTTCTTTATTATGATCCGTTTATAGCATTTGGGATGATATCTGCTTCTATTAGCGTTTGTTCTAAGGACACTTTGCCAATATTTATTAGTAATGATGGAGCTTCTTCTACTTATCCCCTAACATTCAATTGCATCCGCCAAGCTTCTTATGGTCATCAAAGAACATCATATTTGGTGAAAATCATAGCAAATTTTCATTGCTTTGTTCCTGATATCTGTCAAGGTGAACTGTAAAGCAAAATTTCTCTTTAATCCGACTTCAGGTTCATTTCTTGCTAAATTTTTGACTTTGGTTATTCTTATGATTTTTTCATTGACAGAACAAGAGAAAGATCTGTTTCTCAACAAATTCTGTGAGTGCTTACAAATAGATGTGAAGTCAATCAAGTCGTTGTCCAACTCATCCTCGAATTTTGATTTGTCTAAGGGTTCCACAATCTGCAGAAACATGTGTAATATATTATAATTATATATAATATATATATTAACTCTGTACAACCATTACCTAATGCCTCAGATTCTCATTAGAGATCTTTTACTCTTTTTAGCTTCTATACTTTCTGAGTTCTAGTTATTATTTACAGGTTCTTTAAAAGATTATGCTCAATCTTTAATTCCAAACTTATTGAATGACGAAGATTTGGAACTTTTGAGGTTTGTAACTTTGTGTCATAGTGTCATACACTTTTATCTGAGTCACTTAATATAGATTCTAGTTTCTACTGTGTAGAATTTTATCTGTCGGTTTCATCTTTCGTCTTCAATTTTTTTACACGTCATTGCAAGGGATGTTGTTGCTTGATACTTGATATTTTAGACACTTCATCATCCAATAAATTATTATTATATAGCTATTTGTCTACTGCAAGAAAAATATGTGAAAAATCTATTTCCCATATTCATACCTATCATTTTTTAAGGCACTCAGCCAACTTCAAGAATTTGGATTCTTGAACATGGACGGATTTTCTCATCAGTATCCTGTGGTGATTTTTTTCTGGCCACCGACTAGCATATTATGAACATAGTAGTAGGCTAGTAGGTCTCTTGAGAATGATGAAAAAGAAGAAAGTAGAAAAGACTTTTTTTGAATTTCTAGGGTTTTCTTTCTCTTGAATCTGGATATTTACATTTATGGATCCTTGCTGGATCCTGGTATGGATTCACTATAAATGCAGAGACCAATGAAAATCCTAATTTCTCAATACTAGTTATATTTCCCTTCTTTCTCATCCACACTGGCAACCTTTTAGGAAAGCTTTAATCACACCTAAATTACTTCTATTTATTGCTGTCGATGAAAATAAGAATTAGGAATATATTGGCTTGCAAGGTCAAATATTATAGGCTTATCAGATTTATATTGACATCGATAATTAAAGTTTTATTGAACGCTTCTTTGATTCAGAAAATAAAAATGCATATTCAGATCAAATAAAGGATGAAATTTAGTATTTTAACACTACCAACTTGAATTTGACATAATATATGTAGCCAAAGACCTATAATAATTCAAATAGTAGATGAAACTGAAGTGTAGAATTTTGTTAGATATTTAGTCTATTTTATAAAAAATTATGCCACATTAAAATTAGGGGTGAGAACGGGGCGAGTCGTGGGTGGGCGGCCTTGCCCCAAGACAGTAATAACTTGTGTAGGACGTAGTGGTCTCCTTCAATTGCGAGAGCATCATTTTTTTTAAAGATTTCTGGTCTAAAAGTAATAACTTAGTTTTTTATGGATTTATTGCATTTTTTTAATAAATTTATAATTATTTCCTAATAATATCTTTTTTACTTGCAGTCTCTTCTACAAGCAGTTGCTCACGCAAATTCCTTCAAATTTAACGGAAGATTTCATACAAGTATATTTTATTTCAAATCATAGTTGACAACTTGACATGATATTTATGAGTGTTAAATTAGTTTTATGAATAGCTGATTAAAATTTTATATATAATTATATATATTAAAACTTCTTTCATCAGCAGTCCATTGTTATATGTCAAGAAAAACATACAAATGATACTCTTTCTATACCATTGTTTATATATGTATAATAAGTTAACTATTTTTATTTATAGGATGAAAGTGCTCAAGAACAAATTCATAATCATGATGACAACATTGTTGCAAATGGAGTCCCTGAAATACCATGTCATGAAACAGACAAGTTAAATCCCATATACAAGACCAAAGACCCATCTGCTGATCCAATGAAGGTTGGTCGTGATAGGGCGGCGTTAGTTAGCCAAGTTCCATTTGAAACTCTGAAAACTTGTAGCAGTGAGTTTCAAAATATTGAGAATGATGGTTTGGATATGAAAAATGGCAATGCGACAACAGATTTGATAATGGAAGACGAGTTATCACAAATGGTGGATAATGTTAAAGAAGGTAACTTGATAAAAACTGGAAATGATGATGAAAAACCAGAATCTTTACCTGGTGAAGAAAGACAACCCAGAAAAAGGAAACGTAATATTATGAATGACAAGCAAATTACAATGATAGAAAATGTGTTACTTGAAGAACCAGAGATGCAACGAAATGCAACCATGTTGCAATTGTGGGCAGAGAAACTAAGTTTTCATGTATGCAATTATTATTATTTGTTTTATGTACTCTTTATTATGTTTGTGAGAGATTTACATGATATGTTTGTTTGTCACAGGGTTCAGAACTTACACCTTCTCAGCTAAAAAACTGGTAAATCTTCTCTCTTGTGATGGATTTTTGCTGAAACCTTCAATTACATGATGAGTTTAAAATTTTAAGTTAAACAAGAAAATTGTTGTATTTTGTTATACACATAATGATTTAAACAGGTAATATTTGGTTTATCTTTATCCAGTCGTGTTTACCTAACTAAGGTCCTGAAACACAGGTTAAACAACCGAAAAGCTAGACTGGCTCGTGCTGCAGCTGCTGTTCGAGAAGTTCATGCTCCATCTGAAGAAGAAAATACCTTTCCAGACCGGTCAAGTATTTCTCATTTCTACGATTCTCCAGAAAGTATTGGAGAGGAGTCATGCGCTGCTTCAACCAGTAAAAACAATCAAGCTTTGTCCAAATGTTTCAATACAAGATCAAAAACTGAGGTTGGTGAGATTACTACATCCAACGATTCTTTTGATTCATCCTCAACAAAACGGATCGTGCACGCCAATATCGGTCAGTCTGTGTACATTTTAGATGCCAAAGGAAAGGAGATGGGGAGGGGGAAGATTCACCAAACCAAAGGTCAGTGGCATGGGAAAAATGTGGAGGACTTGGAGGCTTATGTTATTTCCATTGTTGAGCTAAATGTGGACAAATCAACTCCTGTTCTACTTCATTCTGACAGTGCCGGTACGACATTCGAGTTATCGGAAGCCATGAATGGGGGACACATGAGAGTAGCCTGGCAACGTACCATGATAAAGCCCCTGCCTGAGTAAATCTCAACTTTTAGTTATAGCCTCATAGGATTAATGTTCCATACAATCGAAACAAAAGGAGAGGAGGATTTGGTTCTTTTATTTTTTTTGCTAAAATAGGGATTGTTCATTGTATGCATTCTAAATTCAGTTAATTGTATGGATTCCAAATTTAATTAAATGTATAAATTCCTTTGTGCATTCATTCCATCATTTTCAATTTCCCTGTGGGTTGAAAATAGAGAAATCTTTAATCATGTAAAATTGCACATTAAGCACTTCTTTAGCAGGTAGTTTGGAAAATTAATGTATTTTATATTCTTGTTAATGGGCCAAGCGCCCAAGCCCAATAGAGAGATAAAAAAATCACTATATATAACCACTCCTATTGTCCAAACCCTAATATCACCGATTGTTGCCGCTGGTAGTTCTTTTCTTTTTTGACACCAACACAAGATCTGTTCTAAACTTCTATCGGGCGGGCTCCCCTTTTCTTACGAAAATGGTATTACTTTCCTTCTCTTGATTCTTCTTCGCATCTCCTGAGCAATGTTTGTCCATATTGTATTGTCATCTTGTTTGTTCTGTAGCCGTTCAAACGATTTGTCGAGATCGGGAGGGTCGCTCTGGTGAACTACGGGAAAGAATACGGACAACTGGTCGTCATTGTTGATGTTATTGATCAGAATCGAGTACGTTACTATTTCGTTGATATAACTTTTTTTTATTGCTCATACTACGTTTACTTTTACCTATATGTCAATCTCGTTTTATGCTGTATTCTGATATATAAATTGCAGAATAATTGCTCAGTGTCGTTGAATTCAATAAGATGTCATTTTTTAAATATATTTCCATGGGTAAAAGTTGAATCATTTCATCACAATAAAATTATCTAATCATTTGATCAGGAAAATAGAATTATATATCTACAGATTTGTATTTTGAGATAATTTTTTTCTAAAACAAAAACAAAATTATCGTACGAATTTATATTTGCTTTTGTATATGTTTAGTTGTTTACAAATGATCTAACTTTATAATTTTCAGCTTAAGCTTCTTTTTATATTTATTCAAGTTTTATATTATTTTGAAAATGAATTGTTTCAGATATTTTCGCCAATGCCATATATAATTGTGTTCATCTTTTAAGTTTCTCTTGTAATTACGCGATACATGATATTTTTTCCATTTCCAAACTACCAAATGAAGATTTTTCATAATTCTTTTTCTTTTTACAGGCCTTAGTTGATGGACCTGGCTTGGTTCGACATCAGGTGAACTTCAAGCGTCTTTCTCTTACAGATATCAAGATAGACATCAAGAGAAGTCCTAAAAAGAAGTATCTTATTGCCGCCATGGAAGCTGCTGGTAGAAATAACTATCTCTACTCTAGTTCAGGCAAATAAAATATATATCTTAAATGGCTTTTGTTATTTTATTTTAAATTCTCGACCTTTCAGATGTTAAAAACAAATGGGAGAAGAGTAGTTGGGGCAGGAAACTGATTGTTCAAAAACGAAGAGCTGCCATGACTGACTTTGACCGTTTCAAGGTCATGTTGGCAAGGATTAAGGTTTGTATTTACCATACATGTTTGTCTTAATTAAAGGTGTATATATATATACTCTTTTTTATGTGTTATTTTTATTTTTCCAGCGTTCTACTTGTATTAACCAAGAGGTGGCTAAGCTGAAAAAAGAATCCAAAGCCTGATTTTGTTCTCTTCATTAGGAGTTTGTTTTGATTTTTGTTTTTTTTAAATTTTTTCTAGACCTTGTTTGGAAATGAATTATATATCTATCATGTGTTTGTTTAAGTTATTTTCAATGAATCCATTAAACTCGTTTCCCTTTAAACGTTTCATCCATTAAACTCGTTTCTTATTTGACTATTTATGATAAAAATTTCATATTTTTCATAGACCATTTCACATTTGAAATGATCTATGAATATTGAATGCTTAATAAGTCCGTCAGAATTTGAATAGGATACCATAGCAACACCTTATTACCTGTAATTTAATTTTTAAAAAATAAACCTAAAACATATTTGACACAAAGTGGAGGTTCTGTTTTGCGAGGAAGAAGTAAGAAGATGTAGAATTAGAAAAAAGTAACAACATCTAGGAAGGTTTTTAAAGTTTAAATAAAAATTAGAGGAAACCTCAAAAATTATCTTTTTCAGATTGGCAATCATATTTCTACTATGAAAATTTCGAGTAGTCTTCTCTCACACATTTCAAATTGGTAATCATATGAATGAATTATTTCCTTCATATTGCATATTCAATTTAAAGTATGCAGTTGTTCTATTTGATAGTATTCGAATCATTGTTTTATTTGATTTTTTTTTGTTCCACCTAGATTTAAAATAATTTATCCCCTTTTTATTTAAAAAAAAAAGGTGTTCAATTTAAAGTTTGTGGTTGTTCTCATCTTATTTCTACATTTCGTAAAAAGTTTTAGATTTTGTGTTACCATTTGATATTGTTTGAAATGTGTTATAGTTTTCCCTTTGATATTCATATTTTGTTCCATTTAGAAAAAATTGTTTTCTTCTTCTGATGTTATATTTTTAGGACCCATTTTTGATGCGGTTCATCCCCAATGCAGATGACTGCGGTCGTCATTCCTCATTGGAGACGAACTGCGTACCGGATTGGCATAAGGAACTGCATATTGGAACCTATGGATACCCATTCCGATCGTGGTTCCGGAACCGCGATGGGTTCCTTACTTCCTTATATATAATATAGATTTATATGTAATTAAGTTATATTCTTTATAACAAATAACGATCACCACTCAAAGGATAGTGGGTTGTTATTGTTAATTCTTGTGTATAAATACTCGTCTATTTATAGCAATTAATACAAGTTTTTTTATTGCTAAAATCACTCTATCTCCTTCTCTACTCGTATTCCCATTCCTCTTGCAATGGCCCCAAAGATCATCTCAAGATCGGCGTCGATGGGTGGTGACTCCAATCTGTTGGATGTCACCAACGATCACCGGACGTCGCGGCTGGCAGCAGCTTGGGGAATCGGAGGAACAAGGTGTTTAGGGGTTTGGAGGGAGAGAAGAAAATTGAAATCAAAATTTTTTGGAAACAAATATTTGTTTTGTTTTCTAATACATGTCATCAAATATTCCACCTAGGCACCATTACATGCAACCTGTTACAGCCTCACCAGGTTGCTGGTTTTAAAATTCGACGACCAAGATTACTTCTTAAAACGGACGGATGAGATGAAGAGGGGTTTTTATAAGAACTGTTCTTAACTGATATATACTAGTTAAATAATAACTAATTATGTATATATAGACCGAGATCTAACAACCAATATAGAAATAACGTTATTATTTAACTATGGTTAATATGATCACCTATAATAGATTTTCTGATGTTGGGGCAATCATGACCTTGAATTTTATTTGCATAATCTCAAAATTACATCGGGTGCCCCTTCTATAAGGGAATTTACAATTGCGAATAAAATTAAAAATTTATTACAACTATTAAAGAAAATTGAATACCTAATTAACGGTTTTTTTTTATTACAAAATTGTAACTAATTACCAAATAAAAGAATCATTATTAAATCAGGTTGGAGCTTTTTTATTTAGTTTAATTATTTTGAGTGAATGAAATTACATTTTGCAAAATAAGTTCTAACAAATTATCCCAAAGAAAATCCCGTAACAGAATTCATGATTTACATTTATTGCATGATTGTGAACAACCACATGATTGGAGTACCAATGATTTTTCTAAAACACAAATTTAAACCATTTCCTAAAAGAAAATCGATCTCCGATCCGGAAACATCAGACTTCACTCAATCATTTAGTCCACTTCTTCGATCTTGGGTCCAGCACCGTTTGAGTGCACACCTTTTCCGGCTGGACCATCTGCATCCATAGCACCACCTTGGTACATTTTCGCTATGATGGGACTACACAATGACTCCAACTCCTTCAACTTGTCATCAAATTCATCAGCCTCGGCGAGTTGATTGTTGTCCAGCCATTGGATAGTCTCATCGATGGAATCCACTATCTTCTTCTTGTCAGCCACGTCGAGCTTCGATGCGATCTTCTCATCACGGATGGTGTTCCTCATGTTATAAGCGTAATTCTCCAACGCGTTCTTAGACTCCACCTTCTTCTTATGTTCCTCGTCCTCGGATTTGTACTTGTTTGCCTCCTCCACCATCTTCTCGATGTCCTCCTTGCTCAGTCTACCTTTGTCATTGGTGATGGTGATCTTGTTTTTCTGTCCGGTGGTCTTGTCCTCCGCCGAGACATTCAGGATACCATTGGCATCAATATCAAAACAAACAGTGATCTGGGGAACACCTCTAGGGGCAGGTGGAATGCCGGAGAGTTCAAACTTACCAAGATGATTGTTGTCACGTGTTCTCGCTCGTTCACCCTCAAAAACCTGGATCAACACGCCGGGTTGATTGTCGGCGTAGGTTGAGAAGATCTGCTCCTTCTTGGTAGGAATGGTTGTGTTCCTCGGGATCAAAACAGTCATGACTCCACCGGCTGTCTCGAGACCAAGGGAAAGTGGGGTGACATCCAAAAGTAACAAATCTTGAACCTTCTTATTGCCCTCACCGCTCAAAATTGCAGCTTGAACTGCAGCACCATAAGCAACTGCCTCGTCAGGATTTATGTTCTTGCAAAGCTCCTTGCCGTTGAAGAAATCCTGTAGAAGCTGCTGGACTTTTGGGATTCTGGTGGAACCTCCAACGAGGACAACATCGTGAATACTGTTCTTGTCCATCTTGGCATCTCTTAAACATTTTTCAACCGGTTCCATACACTTCCTGAAAAGATCCATGTTGAGCTCCTCAAATCTAGCCCTGGTAATGGTAGAGTAAAAATCAATACCCTCATAGAGGGAATCGATTTCAATTGTTGTCTGGGCAGTAGATGAAAGAGTCCTCTTTGCACGCTCACATGCTGTCCTCAGTCTCCTAAGAGACCTTGTGTTGCCAGTGATATCTTTCTTATTCTTCCTCTTGAACTCTTGAACAAAATGGTTCACCATCCTGTTGTCGAAATCTTCACCACCAAGATGGGTGTCCCCAGCAGTAGACTTCACCTCAAAGATTCCTTCCTCGATGGTAAGGAGGGAAACATCGAAGGTACCACCTCCAAGATCAAAAATAAGAACATTCTTCTCCCCAGCACTGGTTGCTTTCTTGTCCAGCCCGTATGCAATTGCAGCCGCCGTGGGTTCGTTGATGATACGCAATACATTAAGACCGGCGATCACACCAGCATCCTTTGTAGCCTGACGTTGTGAATCGTTGAAGTAGGCTGGTACCGTCACAACAGCATTTTTAATGGATGAACCTAGATATGCCTCGGCAACCTCACGCATCTTGATAAGAACCATTGAAGAGATCTCCTCTGCAGAAAAAGTCTTCTGCTCACCCTTATACTGAATGGTAATCATTGGCTTTTCTGCAGGCCCAGAGGTGAGCTTGAATGGCCAGAGCTTAACGTCAGCCTGAACCGTAGAGTCATTGAATTTTCTACCAATCAACCTTTTTGCATCTGAAAAATTAAGATTCGTGGAAAAATTAAATCATTTGGATTTTGGGGGAACAAATGAATTATGAACGAAATCAACATGTTTAAAAATGAAAAGAAGCAAACTATAATTCCAAAAACTTATGATTCAACGTAAAAAAATAAAAAAAATAAAATCCAGCCAAATCTAGAAATAAAAAAAACAAAAACAGATCTCAAATCGTTACAAAAAAAAAGGGGGAAATTCAAAGTAACTCACCGAAGACAGTGTTATTCGGATTCATGGCGACCTGATTCTTGGCAGCATCACCGATAAGCCTTTCAGAATCTGTGAAGGCAACATACGAAGGTGTTGTCCTGTTCCCTTGATCGTTTGCGATGATCTCGACCCGATCGTGTTGCCACACACCAACGCACGAGTAAGTCGTCCCGAGGTCGATCCCGATCGCCGGTCCTTCTCCTTTTACCGCCATTTAATACAAACAAATGAAGAACGAAAGAAACTACAGGCAATCGTAAACAGAATTTAAACTCTAGATTGAAACCAAGCTTATGAAACAACAAATTAGAATTGCAAATTTCGATGTGAATGCGAATTGATCGAATCTATTTGAATGTCATGTTATTTATAATCTGTTGATCCAAGTTCTAGAAAGTTCCAGGAAGACGGTTAAAAAAAATGTTCTGGGAAGTTCTAGAAAGTTCTAGGAAAACTATTTTTAAAAATAAAAAAGTTCTAGGAAGTTCTAGAAAGTTCTAGGATATAAATGTATTGGATCGGACCGTGAAGTTTGCTTCTAATTTTGACGGTGCAGATTGCTTGATGAAAAAAAATGTGCTATCGAGATGTTTAAAAATGGTGGGACCGAACCGGAGGGAGTCACTAGGAACTTTAAAATTCAAAGTTTGCTCATATTTATTAAGTTTGCCAATAATAATAATAATTATTAAATGGATGATAATGATACATTTTATTATTTTATCTCTATTATATTATTTATATAGTTATTATTTTATCTCATAATTATTATTTTATGAGTATAATATTGTACATAAAAATATTATTTTACCCATATTATATAAACGATAAACATTTAAACATAGTTAATCAATAATATTATATTATATTTTCGCAGCGCGCTTCTAGTGAGAACGCTTGAATGCGCACTATGTGCGATCTTGAATCCTAGCCCTCCATTTAATCGCAATTAATTGTAGCCGTTGTAGAGTAACTGGTATTTTGGAGCTCTGTTTCTGACAGGCGTGGAAGGGACTGACCGGCGATTGTATACATTTCCATCGATTGTACAGGGTACACTGGAGTGACCGGGGGACGGTTGTGTGGTGTGGTATTCTAAATGTCATATAGTTCTAATTTCTAACCCTAGCTCCTCACATTTTCTGATAATTTCTCTTTGCTATCTACTCCGCGGTGCGTTTTTCCTCTCCTATTTCTCTCCTGATCAGCGAAAAAGTTTTCTTCCTCAACACCATCATGTCGAACGCCAGTGGTGATAGGAATGGGAAGGCACCGGCGAGGTCTCCACTGTCCAAGATACGGTGAGTATCCTAATCTTCAGTCTTTCTTTGCTGTTCTATTTCTCTTCATTTCCACTCCCATTCGAATTTATTTTTAAATCTTATCATTGTATTCTTTCTACACCTTCATCGTTTTATTTCCAAATAGTCATAGCCAGTTATTTCCTATTTTATCTTCCCCCAAAAAACATTTTTTACTCTGTTTTTCTAGTGTTTTCATATAATGTTGTTGAAGAGGTAAAATTTATCCTACTTTAGTTTTTCTTGTTTATTTTAGTTTTCTTGTGTTGCTGTCTTGACAGAGTTTTTCTATGGTTGCCATTTGAGTCCATTTCGAAATACAGATGTTTTTATTTAATTCCAGCTTTGAACATGTTAGCTATAGACTTCGAGATTTTTAGATTGGTTGATTGTGTTGATGCATGATTGGGTTTTCTTCTTCTTATTGTTATGATTGGATTTCTTTTTTTTTTCAGCAGGTTGATACGATCGACATAGAGTCATTTGTGTTTATTTTGAAACGAATAAATTCGATTTACTTTAGATTTGTTGATGGTGTTGACGCATAATTGGGTTTTCTTTTCCTTAACTTTATGATTAGATTTCTATTTCAGCATGTTGTTATGATCGGTGTAGAATCATTGAGTTCATTTTGACACGAAGAGATTTTATTTATTTATTTTCTGATTGATTGATGATTAGTTTCAGATTTTCAATTATTCCGATTTGCGGATTGGGTCGATGATCGATCGAGTTTTTTATTTTATGCCGGTTCAGATTGGTTATTTTATCAACACCGATTTATTTGATCTAATTTTAGATTTTCAGAATTTTAATTAATCAGTCTTGAGAGTAATTGTGTTGGTTTGAATTCTTGAAAGATTGGTTCCAACTCTCTTTTATTGTCTTGACAGAGTTTTTCTATGGTTGCCATTTGAGTCCATTTCGAAATACAGATGTTTTTATTTAATTCCAGCTTTGAACATGTTAGTTATAGACTTCGAGATTTTTAGATTGGTTGATTGTGTTGATGCATGATTGGGTTTTCTTCTTCTTATTGTTATGATTGGATTTCTTTTTTTTTTCAGCAGGTTGATACGATCGACATAGAGTCATTTGTGTTTATTTTGAAACGAATAAATTCGATTTACTTTAGATTTGTTGATGGTGTTGACGCATAATTGGGTTTTCTTTTCCTTAACTTTATGACTAGATTTCTATTTCAGCATGTTGTTATGATCGGTGTAGAATCATTGAGTTCATTTTGACACGAAGAGATTTTATTTATTTATTTTCTGATTGATTGATGATTAGTTTCAGATTTTCAATTATTCCGATTTGCGGATTGGGTCGATGATCGATCGAGTTTTTTATTTTATGCCGGTTCAGATTTGTTGTTTTATCAACACCGATTTATTTGATCTAATTTTAGATTTTCAGAATTTTAATTAATCAGTCTTGAGAGTAATTGTGTTGGTTTGAATTCTTGAAAGATTGGTTCCAACTCTCTTTTATTGTCTTGACAGAGTTTTTCTATGGTTGCCATTTGAGTCCATTTCGAAATACAGATGTTTTTATTTAATTCCAGCTTTGAACATGTTAGCTATAGACTTCGAGATTTTTAGATTGGTTGATTGTGTTGATGCATGATTGGGTTTTTTTCTTCTTATTGTTATGATTGGATTTCTTTTTTTTTCCAGCAGGTTGATACGATCGACATAGAGTCATTTGTGTTTATTTTGAAACGAATAAATTCGATTTACTTCAGATTTGTTGATGGTGTTGACGCATAATTGGGTTTTCTTTTCCTTAACTTTATGACTAGATTTCTATTTCAGCATGTTGTTATGATCGGTGTAGAATCATTGAGTTCATTTTGACACGAAGAGATTTTATTTATTTATTTTCTGATTGATTGATGATTAGTTTCAGATTTTCAATTATTCCGATTTGCGGATTGGGTCGATGATCGATCGAGTTTTTTATTTTATGCCGGTTCAGATTTGTTGTTTTATCAACACCGATTTATTTGATCTAATTTTAGATTTTCAGAATTTTAATTAATCAGTCTTGAGAGTAATTGTGTTGGTTTGAATTCTTGAGAGATTGGTTCCAACTCTCTTTTATTTTTTTGGTAATATAGATAGTTTTTGGTAATATAGAGAGTTTTTGCACTATGTACTACCACAGGATCATGCCTTGCCTCACTTTTGTTTTTTGACAGTTTTTGCATAATGTAAATTAGTAATTTTTTATGCATTAAAAACTGATTTTTGATAATCTTAATTTTAAATTTAACATGAATGAAACTGATCGAAAGCTAGATGTGGTGCATATCTCCGATAGTTTACTAACCGATGATAATTGTTTTTAGGTTATTTGTCGATCTTTTCTCATTCAATCATATTGTTATTTTACAGATTTATTATCAACCTTTTACTGCCTAATTTTGAATTTTTTTTTATGTAGGTCGTTATTTAAGAAAAAGGCCACAAAGAAAAGGTCGGGACTGGGGAGTTCGTCTATTCATGGTGAGAAAATACACTATGCACTATCTTAATTTGTGAACTATTAGAATTTCCCTAATATGAACTATCTCAATTTATCTGAAATGCACTATGCACTATATGCCCGTAATGAACTATGCACTATTTATATTATGTGTTATTTCTATGAACTATCTCAATTTATCTGAAATGCACTATGCACTATATGCCCGTAGTGAACTATGCACTATTTATATTATGTGTTATTTCATCTATCTTAAATTCAATTTCTTGGGTGTAGATAATGTTGACGTCAATGATGTGTCATGCTACTGCCCGGACTGCATGGCTGATCCAATTCATTGTGAGGCGCATCATCGGAATGAGGATGCTCGTGCAACGGAAGATTTGCACCGTGCGTTCGGGGACGCAAATATCAACGACAATAGGGCAGGTGAAGGCCCTTCCAGCCCACATCCTATACATTCTAGTATGGACACGGGGGACGAGCCAAAGGCCTCTTACGATGAGGGTGGTGAATTTAGGAATATGAATACTATCAGAGGATCCTACAGAGGTTAGTTGTAATCCTTAATTATTTTATTTCTTGTTTTTAAAAAAAATTACAATTTAAATTTTGAGGTTTTTCTAATTGTTGTAGGTGCTGGACTAATCCAGCATAAATGTATACTAAGCCGCATAATGTCGGACAGGATTGGGGCTCGGTTGAGCACTGGTGTAAAGATCAAACTGATGTACACACCCTTTCATCACTTTATGGATTCTGGTGCCCTCGTCGTAGATTCAATGTTGCTCGACGACATTTGTGGCCGGTACATCGGAGAGTCACAGTTTTGTTTTGGTGCGTTTGTTCTAACTTGCACCGATGAAGATTTTGGAAAAATATTAGGTCTACCACACGTTGGGCGCAAGATTGATTTGCTTGAAGTCTCTTCGAAACCTAGTGTTAAGCTAGGGAGGTTTTACAAGGAGCATCTGCATGGGAAAATTCTTACTAGGTAATCAATAGGCGTTGTATATTTATGATTTTAAGTATTGGAATTTTGAATGAACTAATGATTTGGGCGAATGATCTGCAGGCAGAAAATTGGTGTAATGTTCCGTGATTTGGCAAACAGCATGGGAAATAGTTCAGTCGACGAAGAGGACATAGTTCGTTTGTATCTTTGCCTATTATTTTCAGGATTTCTGTTCACAAATGCTCGGTGCACGCTGCGCCGTAAGATAATCAGTTACATTGAGGACCTTGACGATATATCCTCATACAATTGGGCTGGAGCTGTTCGAGACGTAACATTCTCGAACATAGATTATTGTCGGACGAGGGTACTCGAGAGGGAGCGTGGCGGTCGTGCTGCCTCCGTTTATATGATGAGATGTCCCGCTGCCTTGATGGTAATTTTTTTGACCACTAAAACTGAAGTAAGAATTTATCGATTTATATAATGCTGTTCATTTTTCAGGTATGGGCGTTGGAGCATACACATGTTGCTGAACCTGGTCGTCCAGATGGATACCTACCGTATCAACGGTGGGTTGACTTCAAGATGGATGGAGGAATTGAACTGGGCAAGCTCGCGCCCAACTTAGTATCCGAAGTACCTCGGACGTACAAGTTAGAAGAAGAGGATGCGGATATGGTTAGTGGAGACGCTTAGGTCCAAATTAGGATGACGTTGATTATCTTTTGTATTCGGCATGCATGAATTTTATAGTAGGAAAAGATATATTATTAGTGAATGCTGCCTAGTTAAATTTTTTAGTATGTTATAGTGTATTAAGTATTTTTATACGAAAATTAAATTGAAGATTTAATATTTCCATTTTGGCCACTTGTAGTCTATTATTATGTACTATATATTTTCACACATTTGGAGTTTAATCAGGATACAGAAACGTCTACTGAAGGTCAGTCCAGCAGCTCTGACGAAGACGGTACGTCGAACGAGGTCCATGATGGTATGCCTGATGATAGTGACGACCTAGCCAATAGTTCTAACTCATGCCGAACTCCAGAAATTGTTGGTCGTGATCTGTGTGTTGAGTCTTCTAACAAACCGAAAAGGCAAAGTAATAATGAGCGCCAAATGCAAGGTAGGAACCTACTTCAAGATCTGGATAATGCGGATGATGTGAGTGTGGTGCGTCCTCCTGATCTAGAAATTTCTGATGATATTCAAAGAAAATCTGGACATGTATCTGTCGGGACAGATAGATGGTGGTATTACCCTTGCAATGAGGATCAGGAAACTTGTTTGGACTTCAATAGCAATGATAGTCAGGGAGGGACAATAGGTACCGAATCTACCAAGGAAGCGTCTTTTTTCTCAAGTTGCCCTGGTCTTTCAGGAATAGATATATATGGTAACCCAGAACATGGGGGGCTACAAGTTGAATGCAGTAAGGATAGCCGTGGTAACATTTTTCGAAGAAATAGTAATCCAGGTTACCTTACCGCTACACTTCCTAGTTATCCTGAAGAACGAGGTCCTAAAATGGATACTCCATTCGTAGTTGACGCGGATGGATTTATTATGTATGTGGATGGGCTTCCAACTTTGTGGAGTGAGGTAGAGGGTCATGGGGGCGATTCTATGCATATGCATGATGTCGAGCAGTTTGAAATTAGTGGTGCATCTTCGCACGATATTTGCAAAATGGGGACCGATATTGAGCGTAGGGCAGATAGTTCGGAAAAGATGGTTGTCTCGGGAGAGGATATGACTAGCCGCAACGCGAAAGAGCCGGATTTGTTGGAACTAGATGTTCCCTCTAGAGTGCAAAGGATAAAGAATAGGAGAGAGCATCAGGTTATTTATTTGATGAAGTATATTTTTCGTGTTTGTTCATATTTTTTTTTTTTGAAATTAGTAATTTTGTTGCAGAGGAATAATCGGCTAGAAAGGGAGAGAATCGCGGAACTAGAGGCTGCCGTAATGAAGGAAGAGGTAGATGATCTAATGAAATATAAAAACGAGAGGAAGAAAAGATACTCTCGGATAGGTTTTGCAAAAGAATTACAGATGATTGGGTATGTTTTGGTAATTGAAATTATTTATGTATGGTTTATATTTTCGATTAATATGATGATGGGGTGGTTCATTCAAATATGTAGAAAAAGAAAAGCTACTATTGAATATCAAGGGCGTAGATGTACTAGGGAGCAGGTCTTGCATATTTTAGAAAGCAAGCTATATGGCGTCGAGGTACATTCACTTACAAATATGAAATTGATTATGACATTTCAGTATAGTATCGTATTTTTTCATGATTTATCTTACAATTATTCGATGTACTCTGTTGTAGTTGATTGACTTGTATGCGGAGGTCATATTAAACAAAGTCGTGGTTGATGGTAAAGATAGGGCATCTTATGAAATTCTACCCGCAGACACATTCATGAAATACAAGGGATACATAGGTGGTAGTGGTAATTTGGAAACGCAGTTCTATATGGAGATGATGGCCGATAAAGTAAATGATTCACAAATTGATAAAATATTTGTGCCGATAAACCAAGGAGACCATTGGCATCTGCTTACAGTTAATTTTGATGGTTGCACAATGACGCACTATAACTCTAGGAAGAATCAAGCAAAGCACTATCGTGAATTTCTTCGAGTGGTATTAAATTAAATTAAATTCAAATTTAAGTAATTTTCTATGTTTTTTTTTATGAATTGCTATTAGTTGGTTAATACTTTATGCAATATGTAGGTTGGTTGGATGAATGCGTACCTGACATTACGATTTGACAAATTCGAAGATAAGGAATGGCATAGGATAGTTGAGCCGAGGTTCACACAGGTTAAATGTAAAGATGACGATAATGGATTGCGAATGTTATTGGCAATTGAGACGTTAGCTCTTTAGGTCATGTGGGATATGGAATAGACAAAGATTTGAATGCGGCAAAATGGTCTTTGTTAGATGGAATTCGTATGATGGCAACGTTTGACGATTAAGATGATTTGATATATAGCATTTTGTATATTTGTTACTAGGGTATTATGAATAGTTGTTTTGGAATATTGATTGTCATTGGAAATGATTTGTTATTATTTTTTGGATGGACGCCCTCCGTTCACACATCCCTGTTCCATGAAATATGTACTATGCACTATGCACTATTAACTATGCACTACGTACTATGCACTATTGGGATATGGCAATTGATCGAAAAGCACTATTTACTTTGCATTATGACCTATGCACTATGTACTGTCCGTAGTGCACTATGTACTGTTCAATGTGAAAAAGATTAAAGAGGAATGGTACAATGTACGTTCAAAGATCGAAAAGTACTGTTCAATGTACGTAATAGTGCAAACCCAATTCATGAAAAAACGAAAAGGGGAAAAGGAAAGAGTGGTAAAAAAAACCAAACAACAAACCCGAGCATATATTAGAGAAGATCCGATGACCATTTCGTTTAGAGGATAAATAGAAGAATAGAAATGGAAGAAGACACTAAAGGTAAACAATGGGAGGACATAGGGTTAAAAAAGGGGATGAAGGAAGGGGAGGAAACGTGAGTGAGAGAGAAGGGGAATAGTAAAAGTGTATAATAGGTGGAAAGTAGGTGTGAAAAGTAGATGTGAGTGGTGACAAAACATATTGGACAAAGGGGTGTTCTTAGTGAATAATGACAAAAATCAAGATTTTGCATTGGGATCTTCCACCAAAAAAATAGATATATTGAACTATATTGATGACCGTCGGATGTAGATGAAGGGCAAAGATTGAAAGTTCTCACGGGGTTCTCACGCTAAAGGTTCTCACCTGAAGCTGGCCCTATATTTTCGTGTTATCGTGTCATGTCAACTTACGTTTCGTGTAATCGTTTTGTATTTTTAGAGACAAACACTAAATCGATATTATTATTAATCGTGTCAAAATTTTCAATACTAACCCGATATTATTATAAACGTGTCGTGTTAAAATCGTTTCATGTCGTGTTTTTTACAAATCATATCTGTTATTGTCGTCCCCGTCATGCACCAGAACTTAAACAAAACCCTGAACTTATTCCAAAATCAACTTATTTTTCTAAATTGTGGTCGAAGTTAGGCTTGTATATCGGACAGATTTGGCTCAGATTTAAATCCGTCTGAATAAAATCTGAATAGGAAAATTCGAATATGAATTCGGATAACTTTTTATTAACAACTCCTTTAATTAAAAATATTAATATTTTATATAATTTTCTTTTTTTAATCGTTTTTTCTCAACAACTCTTCTTTCTTCAATCGTTCTCTTCCGCTCATGAAACTTTCCTTCTCCTTATCATCCTCTAAATCATCCAACTCCCGCTCAAGACTTCCACAACAACTAACATCGATCAAGTAATCCAGATCTGATGGGGATAATGAAGACGGCCTAAAGGGGGAACTTTGGGAGGCATGGTATTGTCTGATGAGCAATGATTCCGGATGGAGATCGACTAGTTGCCGGATGATCGTGGAATGGACTAGTTGCCTCGTCAAATGCCTCTCTATCTCTTCGTCTCAATCCCCGAGATTTTTTTTCTGCCAGCGCATTACATCCATCTATCTCCATCGGTTTGGTGTTAGGATTGTTCCGAATATCCGTATCCGGAACTCTTAAACGGATTCGGATTTTAACTGTGGATATTCCGAATATCCGAATAGTGGGAAAATTGCAAGAAAAATTTGAAAACCAACTTATTCTTCTATTAGCACATTTTCTTGATAAAAAATTGCAAGAAAATCAGAAGATTATTGATAATAATCACGTAGAGACAAGAAGAATGGTCGGACGAGCGCGTGTGAGATAGACGAGAGATTGCGGAATGAAAACGGAGATAGAAGATCGAAGATCACAGTAGACTTGAGTTAGATTTATTTATTGATACGATAAAGATTTACAGTAGACAGAGCGAGTAAAACCGAGATCGAGAGAGCAACCGCTAGAGCTTTGAGAGAGAGAGAGAGAGACGACAGAGCGTGCAAGAGTAAGAGTTCAAAAGTTAACTTAAAATGATACAACATAAGTATTTGTACTTAGGGCCTGAGATGGTGGGCCTCAATACACCCCTTTAAGATGGTGAATGTAGATCCGTAATTCCCAGCTTGATCAAAGCAGTGCTGAACATTTGCTTGGTTGCTGCCTTGGTGAGCATGTCGACCAATTGATGACTACTGGAAACCTTCTGAAGAAGAATATCACCTGTTTTAAATTTATCACAAATAATATGGCAATCAACATCTAAATGTTTAGTACGCTCGTGAAACACCGGATTTTTAGCAATATGTAAGGCAGATTGATTATCACAAAATAAAGTAGCTGATAGTTTAGGTTGGATGCTGAGATCCAAAAGTAGATTTTGTAGCCAGGTGAGTTCACCCACAGTAGTGGTCATGGCCCGATATTCGGCCTCAGTTGATGACTTAGAAACAGTAGATTGTTTCTTAGATCGCCATGAGATGATAGATGATCCCAGTAGAGTAAAGAAACCAATGACTGATTTTCGTGTGAGGGTACAATCTGCCCAATCACTATCACTGAAAGCACATAAGTTAAGTGGTGAATTTCTGAGATATAATATCTCTTGACCAGGTGATTTTTTTAGATATCTGAGTATCTTTAAGCCTGCCTTCCAGTGATATGTGGTAGGCTTGTCCAGAAATTGACTTAAGGTCTGGACAGGGAAGCATATATCTGGCCTCGTTATTATGAGGTATAGCAGCTTCTCTATGAGTCTCCTGTATTTAGCAGGATCAGTAAGCAGAGGACTGGAGTCTGAACGAAAATCTAGGTCATGTTTCATAGGTAAGGAAGTGGGAGAGACTCCCATATGACCAAATTCATGTAAGATGTCCAGGGTGTACTTTCTCTGAGAGATATGAATACCCTGGTTAGAATGGCTAACTTCAATGCCAAGAAAATATTTGAGGTGTCCGAGGTCCTTAATGTGAAATAGACATTTTGGATGATTTTTGAGAGATGCTATAATGGAAGGATCATCCCCCGATCAAATCATCTACATAGATTAGAATACATGTATAGGTAGAAGTTGTTTGCATATAGAATAAAGTTGATTCTACCTTTGATTGAACATAGTCTAGGCTTAACAGAGAGCTGCATAATTTATGAAACCAATTTCTACTAGCTTTCTTTAGTCCGTATAAGGACTTATTCAATTTACACACTTGAGAATCACCTTCTGGAAGAAGTCCCTGAGGTTGTACTATGTAAATTTCTTCTTCCAGATCCCCATGGAGGAAGGCGTTATTTACATCCATTTGATAAAGATGCCAATTTTTGGCAGAGGCGATGGCTAAGAGGGTCCGGACAGAAACAAGCTTAGCAACCGGGGAAAATGTTTCATTATAATCAATACCCTCTTTCTGAGTGTATCCTCTAGCTACCAGGCGAGCTTTATAACGCTCTATCTCGCTGCTACTCTGGAATTTTATCTTAAAGACCTACTTAGAGCCTACAACCTTGCGATCAGTGGGTTTTGGGACCTGGTGATACAGTATCCTGAACCCGGTCACAACTTACCAACAACTAGAAATCCGGATAGCCTAAGATGAGTTGAGGTACCTATTACAGGGTTGGGGAGGTCCCAAGTCGAATCCTAAGAAGATTGACTTTCCGGAGGATCGACTTCCCTGGGATCGACTTCTGAATAAAGTCGATCACCAGGAAAGTCGATCCCTAGAAAGTCGATCTTGGGCCCCGATCTAATCAGTTAGGCAATTAGGCGGTTACTGCCCAAATGACCAGATTACCTCTATAAGAAGAATCCCTATAAATAGGAGGCATCCCCCACTCATTAAAGGCAGGTCATTTGGAGCGAAAGGAATCCTAGCGAAGCAGAGCTCTGCGCACTTGAGTTCCGGTCTGATTTCCCGCGGAGTTCCCCGCTTGCTTGCGCGTCTTGGAGTACTGGTCGGGTTTCACCCCCATCAGTTGGCGCCGTCCGTGGATTCAAAGATACTCACGACAAAAGCTCCTCGACTTTTCGAAAAAAGTGATCGACTTTTTTCCAAGTCGTCAGCTAGGGAGTCTTGCGAGGAAATCAGACAGCAAGAGATCGACTTTTCAGAAGATCGACTTTTTTCTTCCAAGGGAAAAAGTCGATTCCTCAAGGAGCTACGCTTTCAAGTTGCGACTTCCAAGGAATCCTCCAAGTGCACAAGGGATCGACTTTAAAAAAAAAAAAAGTCGAACACTCCAGGATGGTGGTAACACGATGTACTTCCCAAGGAGGAGCAAATTCTCAGGAGGCGCCAGAGCAGCAGCTTGGCAACTCAAAAACTAAAAGACCAGTGGGTCGACCACCCAAGGGCAACAAAAATAAAAGGACTCCCACGGGACCTGAGGCTGAACCCGAGGGTGAGCCCGAGCAAACCCCCCAAGCATCAGCAGAAGGGGAGAATTTGAACATCACAGTACAGTCAATAGCTGAGGCCATCCGACTCCTTGCTGAGAAGGAGAAGCCCTTGGAAGAACCATCTCAGAAGGAAAAACCTGTGAGCAACAAGGAAGCATGGGCTTCACCATCAGAAACCACACACGGGTTCGTAAAGATGCCCATAGAGGAGTTGGAGAAGATGAAAGAAACCATAGCAAAAATGAGCGAAAAAATAAGGAATATTGAAAAATCTAAAGTATCGATGTTTCATTCAAAAGCTCAAACCTCAAACAGGCTAAGGCACAACAGGAGGTGTCAAGCCATAAGGCAGCATACTCCAGCGCACTGCCACCCCGCAGGCCAGAGGAGCAACCTAAACCTCCTCCTAAAAAACCCGTATACGAAGAAAGCACGGGAGACACAGAAGGAGAAGGAGGCGAAGTCCCGAACTGGCTAGTAGGTATGGATGCCTTACATAAATCGTTGATGGTAAAACCAACACCTCTGAAGTTCAGGCTACCCAGGCTACAGATCTATGATGGGAAGATGGACCCAGTAGACCATATAAACATGTTCGTAGGGGCAATGCAATGGGCCACAACAAGAGATGACATCTTGTGCAGAGCATTCTCAGGAACACTGAAAGGGCCTACATACAGATGGTTCGTCGAACTGCAGTCAGGGAGCATAACAAGTTTTGAAGACTTGAAAAAGAAATTCATTGCCCAGCATTGTGGAAACACAAGGATCAGAAAGGGCACGGAGTCATTATTTGCAATCAAACAGAATGGAGATACGCTTCGGAATTACACAACTAAATTCACAGAAGCCATGCAAAAAATCTTCGACTTGAACACAACAATTGCAATCTGCGCATACTCAAAGGGGCTAGACATAAACACACCATTAGCAATAAAGCTAAATGTTAGTAATGTAAAATGCATGGAAGACCTGCTAACAAAGGCCCAGAAATACATAAATTCTGAAGAGTATGAAAAAGAAAGAGGTGTCATAAGCAACAAAAAGGCATATGAAGCACCAAAGAAGAAATTTCAAAAATTTGAAAAAGGAGAACCATCCTGGAGACCAAAACACGATGGAAAGGTCTACCTGAGCTATCTCCGAGCACTGTTCGAGTCCCCTTCCCTGTGACGGGTTTTGAGAGTCGTCTCTTCTATCTATTTTTTATAAGTGAAGTTCTCTCTTTTGAGGTCTCTTGCCTCCCTCAATCTGTTGTTTCTGCGGTTGAGGTTGGGTGTGCTTCCTCATCTACCTATGTTCTTTCATAGGTGAGGATTATATTTTGAATACTTGCCCCCTCCTTTTGCTCGCCTTTCTGCGACTGAGGTTGAACGTGATCCCTCGTCTACCTACGTTCATCCGTAGGTGAGGATTATTATTTTTTGAATACTTGCCCCCTCCTTTTGCTCGCCTTTCTACGACTGAGGTTGAGTGTGATCCCTCGTCTACCTACGTTCATCCGTAGGTGAGGGTTATTTTTTGAATACTTGCCCCCTCCTTTTGCTCGCCTTTCTGCGACAGAGGTTGAGCGTGATTCCTCGACTACCTATGTTCTTCTATAGGTGAGGATTATTTTTTGAATACTTGTCCCCTCCTTTTGCTCGCCTTTCTGCGACTGAGGTTGAATGTGATCCCTCGTCTACCTACGTTCATCCATAGGTGAAGATTATTCTTTGAATACTTGCCCCCTCCTTTTGCTCGCCTTTCTGCGACTGAGGTTGAGCATAATCCCTCGTCTACCTACGTTCCTCCGTAGGTGAGGATTATTTTTGA
Organism: Zostera marina; assembly: GCA_001185155.1. Classification (NCBI taxonomy): domain Eukaryota; kingdom Viridiplantae; phylum Streptophyta; class Magnoliopsida; order Alismatales; family Zosteraceae; genus Zostera; species Zostera marina. Next base: position 860,709 of record LFYR01001011.1, on the reverse strand, counting down.
GTTTGTCCCTCGTCTAACCTACGTTCTTCCGTAGGTGAGGTTTACTCTTGAGTATATCCCTCGTCTAACCTACGTTCTTCCGTAGGTGAGGTTCACTCTTGAACACTTCCCTCTCTCTACGTTTTTCGTAGAAAGGGCGTGTGTTTAGCCGATGTGTCCCCCGTCTAACCTACGTTCTTCTGTAGGTGGGGTTCACTTTTGAGTACATCCCTCGTCTAACCTACGTTCTTCCGTAGGTGAGGTTCACTCTTTTCCTTGGATGGGATACGCATCCTGACTCTGTCACCATTAAGACTTTCTCTGCCCACGTTCTTCCGTAGGTAGAGTTAATTTGGCGTCCTACTTTGTTACTGCGTCCAGTAATGGTAAGAGTTCAAATATCTTAGTATGGCTCAGTTCATTTTGCTGCCGTATCGCTGCCCGAGTTGTGGACTTCCACGATTCCTCAGGAGTATTTCGTGTTACACCCTCCTGCCTTGGTGTGCTTCCGCCGCTTTAACTTGTCAGGATCCTTTTTTCTACCCCCTTCCTGTGTGGGAAGAAAAAGTTGATTCCCTCTTATCTTGGCGTGCTTTTCGCAACTCCAACTTGTCAGAGTTCTTTTTTCTACACCCCTCCTGTGTGGGAAGAAAAAGTCGGTCCCCTTGTTGAGTTTGATCGACTTTTGTGAAATGTCGATCTCAGTGGTGCTCGTCGACTTTTGTCAAAAAGTCGATTCCCTGGGTCCTTGCATTGCTTCCTTTGTGAAAAAGTTGATTCCTGATGCTTTGGCCCAAAAGTCGAGTCCTTGTGTCAAAAAGTCGGTTTTACCCTTTTTTGTCCTTTTGTGCTGTTCTTGGGTCTATAAATAGAACCCTTAGGTCCTCCTTTTCCTTCATCCATGGTTCTTCTTGTGAGTCTCTTTGCTGATTTTATTCAGGGGGAGATTGAGGAGCTGGATCGAATTTTGAACATTTTGGATCCTCGGTCCTCGGCCTTGGATCTTCCTTCTCTGCGTCAACTTATTGTTGAGCGGCAGAGTGTTGCTGTTGCAGCCAGGGAATCGATTTTTGAAGAATGGTCTGGTGGCGATCTTCCGCCTGCCTCTTCTTCTGCTATACCACCTCGTGGTCGACGTCGGAGGCGTCCCCGCCGCGGTGCTACCCCGCTGGATCAGGTTCCTCGTCGCTTGCGTCGCCGTATCAACTTTAATTAGGAACCTGTAATATTTTTTCATTCATCATTTTTCGTAATTTTGAATAAAGATACTTCCTCTTTCCTATTTCTGACTCATACCTTTACTCTGAAGTACGTCGGTGTGGTTAGAGATTATCGACTCTTTTGACTTTTTATTTCATCATGCCGATGTTTTCTTTTGGTCAGTATCATCCTTTTCTGAAGATGTCGAGGTTTATACAGAAAGTCGATCTTATCTCTCCCTGGAGATGTCGACGTTTGTAAAAAGTCGGTCTCATCTTTTCCTGAGGATGTCGATGCGTGTGACTGTTGATTCTATCCTTTTCTGAAGATGTCGAAGTTTGTAAAAAAAAGTCGATCTCATTTCTCCCTGGAAATGTCGATGTTGTACAAAAGTCGATCTCATCTTTTCCTGAGGATGTCGATCAGAATGGTGTTGGAATGTCGATCCTGTCCTTCTCTTTTGAAGGCGTCGAATTCCTTGGTAAATGTCGACGTCTATCCCCCTCCTGGGAATGTCGATCTGAACTTTCTATGGAATGTCGATCCTGTTCTTCTCTTTTGAAGGCATCGAATTCCTTGTTAAATGTCGACGTCTATCCCCCTTTTGGGAATGTCGAACTGAATTTTCTGTGGAATGTCGATCCTGTCCTTCTCTTTTGAAGGCTTCGAATTCCTTGTTAAATGTCGACGTCTATCCCCCTTCTGCGAATGTCGAACTGAATTTTCTGTGGAATGTCGATCCTTTAACCTGAAATGTCGATGTCGCCTGGTCGGATTTGGGGGTTTTCTTGGACCGGGTCGTCTTGGGTCTGCCGGGCCCGTAGGCTTTTCAGCCCAACGGGTGAACCCGGATGAACAGTGCCCGCGACGGTTCGTCTTCGACTTTCCCCTATAAATAGCGGAGGGGGGTTCATTTGTTTCCCACCTGCTTCCTCTGCTCCGAGTGATCGACTTTCTTCGCATCGACTTCCAGTTTCCTCGCTTCGACTTCCAGCACGCGTAAGGCTTCGACTTGAGCCTTGGAGGTGCAACTTTCTGGGGTCTGACTTTTGTTGTCGGGCTCTTCTGGGGTTACACTGGGTTCGACTTCCTTAAGGTCCGACTTTTCTTAAAGTCGATTCTTCTCTGAAGTTGTTCCCCTTTGGACCGTGGTCCGACTTTGTGAAGCTTGACTCTTTGTCATCGACTTTCCAAAGTTGGATCCATTCTTGCTGGGATCGACTTCCATGGGTTTAGCCTTTGCTTTCCCGAAGTGATTCCCTTGGTTCGACTTCCTGGAGTCGGATTTGCTGGGATCGACTTCCTGAGACCCTTGTCTTCTGAAGGTCGACTTCCCTAGGATCGACTTATGAGGTCGACTTTCCTTGTATTAGTTTGATTCCATGAAGTCTGGATCGACTTTTGCAAACTTAACATAATTAAGCTAACTGTTATGTTCTTTGTGCAGGTTGTTATCATGTCTTCTGACAAAAATACACAGCAAGACCTTCCTCTTAACGAGGAGCGGGCTATTATTGTTAGCCCTCAGGTTCAGACTGCTCCTGCCGTGGTCGAGCCTAGAATTGAGTCGCCTTCCTCCTCTCCTGTTGGAAGTAAGCGAAAAACTCTTTCTACTCGTCGTACGCGCAAGTCTGTACCTAGTAAGTTATTATTTTTTCTTTTGTAACTTACCTTTTATTTGTTTTTGTTTGTAGGTTCTCCCCATTCTTCTTCCACAAGTTCGAGTTCTAGTTCGGGGTCTTCTACATCCAGCTCGGGGAGCTC
>LFYR01001011.1:827529-857666 GCA_001185155.1 Zostera marina | reverse complement strand
TTCTTCCTCCTGCAACTCCTCTTCTCCTGAGCGGGATGTAGAAATTGGAGGCACTCCTCCTTCCACCACTAGGACTCCTCCTCCGAATGCCATTACTTTGGCTTCTATTCCTGTGGAGGTTCCTGTTGTCGAGGTGCCATCCCTGGCTACAGACAGTTCTGCTCAACTTCCTCCCAAAGTTTGTAGTCAGAACATTCACATTCTAGAGGACTCTCCTTTAGGTTACCCTCCTGAGACGGAGGAGAAGTACCCCTTTCCTACTTCTCTTGAGGAGAAAAGCGCCCCATCCTTTTATCGGGAGATGGATGGCTCTTGGCGCCAGTGGTCCGTTCTTATTCGTAACGGTTTCCATGTTGTCCCTATCCTCGACCGGGGCGAGTACGGGACTGGTTATGGTTCTTTCTGTACAGTCTCCCTGACCGATATTCCGGGCTACCCCCTCTCCTCCAACGCGGGTAGATGCTCTAACACCCTTTCTTTAGATGCCGCCCAAAGAATTTTGAGGGGGTTAGAGCTTAGAGAGAGAGAGTGTACTGGGCCTATCCCTCTGAGAGTACTGGTGATGTGCCCCCTATTTCATGTTGGCACTTCACCGTATCTACTTCACTAACTTTCCGATCCTTCCGATTCCTTCCCTAGTTAGTGAAATCCTTTTGTACTCTGGGTTGTGTATTTCTCAGATGGGTGCTGCCTTTTTCTTTTATGTCAGGGGCTTTATGAATGTTCTTCGGGATGCTGGTATAATTCCAACTGCTCGGCTGTTCTTCCACTTTTTCTCCTTCCAGAATCCGAAGAAGGGCAGCCCTTTTATTGCATGTGCCAGCCGTGCCTCCTCTGTTACTCACTCTGCTCTCTTGAAAGATCCTCCAACCAGGCGGAACAAGAGTGAGTTTATTTTTGTGGACTGCAGGCTATGTCCTGGTAGCCGACTTCTCCCTGCATCCAGTAGTGATCGTAGGCCCACTCCCTGTCCTGTTTTGACCGAGGATGAGGGAGCTTTTGTACAAAGGCTGGCCTTCCTATACTCCATCGCTGTGTCTGTCGGTCACGCGATTGATGATACCTTTAACCGACAAGGTCTTCCTTTGTTTGTTTTTTCCTTCTCCCCCTTTTTTTTACTTGTATGCATTTTTACTAACTCTGTTTTTATTTCACGCAGATTTTTATATGCATAATCCTGGAGGTGTCCCTGAACGCGTGGGGCAAAATGAGACGGGCGCAAAGGTTTATGCGGCTGCCTCAAAGCCTTCTGATGCCCAACATCTGAGGCGTCGTGCTCAAGAGAACGCCTATCGAGTTGATTCCCCTCCTCCTGACCAAGCTGAGGAAGGGGAGGTACCTGTGGGGACTCCTCCTGCGCAGTCTCCTGTTGCTGCCAAGCTCGCCTCCTTCTTTCGTACGCCGGAAGAGGAGCGAGAGAGAACTGTTGGAAAGGATGTCCAGCCAGAAGGATCTGAGGGGAAAAGAAGCAAAAATGATAAGAGGAAGACCCCTCCACCACGGACCGACCCCTCTCCTCCAAGGAAAACGAGGAGACACTCCCCCAGGCGACGAACTCCTCCTCGTAGGAAATACTATGCTGGGGAGTCCTCCCGGGGTTGGTACTCATATGCTTCTACCCGGTGGGTGTCTTTTCAGTGGTTCTATACGCCCACAGGATCTCTGGTAATAGATCTGCCCACGAACCTTTGGCCTGTTCGACCTTTTTCTTCAGTCCCTGAACAATGGCTCTGTTTTTGACCTCTACTTGCCCATTACCCTGTGGTCTGTATACCGATGAAAAATAGATTCTAGTGCCCATGTTCTCGCACAATCTCGTAAACTCCCCACCGGTAAACTGTGTCCCATTATCTGTCACTATGTGCATTGGAACACCGAATCTGCATACTATGCACTTGAAGACAAACTTTGTTGCTGCTCCTTGAGTTATTTTGGGTACAGCTAGTGCCTCGACCCATTTGATGAAGTAATCGACAGCCACAAATATGAATTTAGCCTGGCCTGTCGATACTGGAAATGGTCCCACAATGTCTAACCCCCACATTGCGAAGGGGATGGGGCTTTCTACCCCTGTTAGCTGAGTTGCGGGATTTCTCTGTATGTTTTTGTGTATTTGGCAGGCCTTGCATTTTCTTGCGAATAGGACTTTATCTTTTTTCAGTGTGGGCCAGAAGTATCCCTGCCTTATTATTCTTTGGGCTAGAGATCTCCCCCCTTGATGTATTCCGCATACCCCCTGATGAATCTCCTCTACAATGAATTGTCCTTCTTCTGTTGAGACATATTTCATTAGAGGTCCATCGTAGGATTTCTTATACAGAATGTCACCGATCAGGCAGAATCTTGAAATGCGTGTTTGTAACTTACGCCTTTCATTCTTGTTTTCAGGAAGTTTCTGTCCTTCGAAGTATTCTATGAAGGGTTTTCTCCAGTCTTCTGCCTGTATTGTGACCAAGTTACATGAAGGTGTAGATGCTGAGTCAACTAGTATCTCTCTCTGCCCCCCCTCGAAAGCAGATGCTAGCTTTGCCAGGGCATCAGCTGAGTTATTCTGACTCCTTGGAATCTGCTCTACCTCCACCTTGGTGAATTGCTCTTTGATTTCTTCTAGTGTAGCTGCGTATTGTACGATCAGAGGTTCTTTAACTGTGAACTCTCCTGTGAATTGCCGAGCCACTAGTTGAGAATCTGTTCTAATGATTACTGAACAGGCTCCCAACCTTTTGAGGATTCTCATGCCTCGGATTACAGCTTCGTATTCTACTATGTTATTTGTAGCTGAGAACTGTAATCTGATAGAATGTTCATATATCCTTTGGTCTGGAGTGATTATCTTTATTCCCACTCCTGCACCTGTACTGCAGCTTGAGCCATCAACCTCTACTATCCAAGGTTTTTCTTTGCTTTCTTGGATCATGTCTACAATAAAGTCTGCTACTGCTTGCCCCTTGATGGCTGTGGCAGGAACAAAATCTACATCGAACTCACTTAACTCCAGTGCCCACTTCGTCAATCTTCCAGAAGTATCTGGCTTGTGGAGGATTCTGCGGAGTGGATGCTCTGTTAAGACTTTAATTGTATGGGCCAGAAAGTATGCTCTGAATCTGCGTGCCGCATGTACTACTGCCAGGACTATCTTTTTCACTGGAGGATATCTTGTTTCTGCCCCCTGTAGCCTTTTTGAGTGATAATATATCGGGATTTGTTCACTGTCCCCCTTTGACATATTAGAACTGCACTGATAGCCTCCTCTGAAGCTGCTACATAGACGTACAATTCCTCCCCTATCTTTGGTGAAGTTAGGTGTGGTAGAGAAGCCAGATGTGCTTTGAGTTGTTGAAATGCTTCATCACACTCTGAGGTCCATGTTATTGCCTCTTTTTGACTAGTTTTTAGTAACTGGAAAAAGGGTTTGCACTTGTCTGTTGTTTTGGAAATAAACCGACTCAAGGCGTTGATTTTTCCATTTAGCTTCTGTACCTCCTTTATTGTTCGAGGTGGCGCTGTTTCTAGTATTGCTGCTATTTTATCTGGATTTGGTTTTATCCCTTTCTGCCCTACATAGAATCCAAGAAATTTTCCTTCTTGTACTCCGAAACTGCATTTGGCAGGGTTTAACCTCATCTCGTAATTTTGCAGAGTTTCCAGGGTCTCTTTCAGATCATTTGGGTGTTCATCTGCTTTCTTGGATTTTACCAGAATGTCATCTACGTACGCTAGGACATTTCTTCCTTCCTGCTTTTTGAAAACCTTGTCCATCAGCCTTTGGAAGGTTGCTCCAGCGTTTCGTAGGCCGAAAGGCATGACTTTGTAGCAATATGTTCCCCATTCTGTGATGAATGACGTGGCCTCTTCATCATCTTCTTTCATTAGGATATGGTTGTACCCTGAATGTGCATCCATCATAGATAGCAGCTCATTTCCTGATGCTGCATCTACTAGTCTGTCGATGGATGGGAGTGGATAGCTGTCTTTTGGACATGCTTTGTTGAGGTCTGTGAAGTCTACACACATCCTCCACTTCCCATTAGATTTTTTAACCATAACTGGGTTTGCTAGCCACTTTGGATATCTAACTTCCCGGATGTGCCCAGCCTTGATTAATTTTTCAATTTCAGCCTGTGCTGCCTCCTTCCTTTCAGCTGCGAGTATTCTACGCTTCTGCCGTACAGGAGTAAAGCTACTGTCTATGTTGAGTTCATGCATGTTATAGTGCGTTGTACCTGTGAGGGTGCTTCCCCTTCCCATACAAATGTGTGCACATGAGTTTCTAACAGTTGCAGTAGTGATTTTTTCAACTCGGAGGATAAAGATGTGCCTATCAGGACTCCTCCCTTTGAGAGTTTGACCTTCTCAACTTGATTGGCTGAAGTTGTGTCTTCTTCCTCCTCTCTTTCTTGGATGTACAAGGTTATTGGTTTGGCTATTTTAGTTGCCTTCCTGTACGAGTTTCTGGAGTCTTTTTGTGCTCCAAAAACTGTTGTCATTTTGCCATCTTTTCCTGGGTACCTGAAGCATTGGTGGTAAGATGACGGTATTGTCTTGAAACCGTGAATGCTTGGTCTACCCAGGATCCCATTGAACGGAGAATCTATATTGACCACGATGAAGTGTGTCGTGCGTGATACTCTTCCGTTTCTTTTTCCCAGGGATATATATCTGTAGATCGATGGCTCCTACTACTGGGGCCTTTGTGTTTGTGAACCCATAAATGGCTTCCTTGGCCGGGGTTAGTTGATCCACCTTGTAGCCCATTTTTTCGAATGCAGCTAAGTACAGTATGTCTACTGAGCTGCCATTGTCCACCATTACCTTATTCAGACTTAAATCATCCCCGATGTCCACTTGTATTACTAGCGGATCTTCGTGTGGGCTGACCACGTTGTTCAGATCTTCCTCAGAGAAGCTTATTTCCTCGCTTGGGTACGATCTTTTTTTAGATTTTGGTACCGTGGTAGTCTGCATCACCTTGCGCGAGTAACTTCTGCTTTCTCCTACTGATCCTCCACCGAAGATTAAATTTATCACTCTTCTTTTGTGGTCAGTGTCTGAATCGGGACTTCTTGAGCGTTGGCGCTTACCCTTGTTTTTTGGGTCCTTGCAGACTTGTCGCCCCCTCTCTATTTTGTTTATGTATTGTTTCAGCTTTCCTTCCTTCACCTGTGTATCTAGGAAGGTGCTTAGCTCCCTGCAGTTTTCTGTGTTGTGCCCGTAATCCTTGTGGAACTTGCAATACCTATTCCTTCTTGTTCGAGCTTCTTTTGTTGCAGGGTCTAACTCTTCTGGTTGAGGAAACCTTATTTTTCCTTTCTCTCTATTATAGATTTCCTCTTTTGGAGTGCTGAAAACCGTGAATCCTAAGTCTTTATACTTCAGATACCTTGGTTTCCTAAATTCCTCAGATGTCTGGTAGACCTTTCCATCGTGTTTTGGTCTCCAGGATGATTCTCCTTTCTCAAATTTCTGGAATTTCTTTTTTGGTGCTTCATATGCCTTTTTGTTGCTTATGACACCTCTTTCTTTTTCTTTTTCTTTTTCTTTTCCTTTTTCTTTTTCTTTTTCTTTTTCTTTTTCTTTTTCTTTTTCTTTTTCTTTCTCATACTCTTCAGAATTTATATATTTCTGGGCCTTTGTTAGCAGATCTTCCATGCATTTTACATTACTAACATTTAGCTTTATTGCTAACGGTGTGTTTATGTCTAGCCCCTTTGAGTATGCGCATATTGCGATTGTTGTGTTTAGATCGGAGATTTTTTGCATGGCTTCCGTGAATTTGGTTGTGTAATTCCGGAGCGTATCTCCATTTTGTTTTATTGCAAATAGTGATTCTATGCCCTTTCTGACCCTTGTGTTTCCACAATGTTGGGCAATGAACTTCTTTTTTAAGTACTCGAAACTTGTTATGCTCCCTGCTGTAGTTCGACGAACCATTTGTATGTAGGTCCTTTCAGTGTTCCTGGGAATGCTCTACATAGGATGTCATCCCTTGATATGGCCCATTGCATTGCCCCTACGAACATATTTATGTGGTCTACTAGGTCCATCTTCCCATCATAGATATGTAGCCTGGGTAGTCCGAACTTCAGAGGTGCTGGTTTTACCATCAGCGATTTATGCAGGGCATCCATACCCACTAGCCAGTTTGGGACCTCGCCTTCCCCTCTGTGTCTCTCGTACTTTCTTCATATACGGGTTTTTTAGGAGAAGGTTTAGGTTGCTCCTCTGGTCTGCGTGGTGATGGTGCGCTGGAGTGTGCTGCCCTATGACTTGACACCTCCTGTTGCGCCTTGACCTGCAGCTTTGAGGTCTGAGCTTTTGACTGGAACATTGATGCTTTGGATTTTTCAATATTCTTTATTTTCTCGCTCATTTTCGCTATGGTCTCCTTCATCTTCTCCAGTTCCTCTATGGGTATTTTTATGAACCTGTGAGTAGTTTATGATGCTGCAGCCCTTGGTTCCTTGCTGCTAGTGGGTTTCTCCTTCTGAGGTTGTTCTTCCGAAGGTTTCTCCTTCTCAGCGAGGAGTCGGATGGCCTCAGCTATTGCCTGAACCGTGATGTTCAGATTCTCCCCTCCTGCTGAAACTTGGGGAGTTTGCTCGGGCTCACCCTCGGGTTCAGCCTCAGGTCCCGTGGGAGTCCTTTTATTTTTGTTGCCCATGGGTGGTCGACCCACTGGCCTTTTAGTTTTTGAGTTTCCAGGCTTTTGCTCTGGCGCCTCCTGAGAATTTGCTCCTCCTTGGGAAGTGCTCTGTGTTACCACCATCCTGGAGTGTTCGACTTTTCTTGAAAAAAGTGTTCGACTTTTGCTTGGAGAAAGTCGATCTTCAGAAAAGTCGATCCCTTGTGCACTTGGAGGATTCCTTGGAAGTCGTAGCCTGAAATTGTAGCTCCTTGAGGAATCGACTTTTTCCCTTGGAAGAAAAAAGTCGATCTTCTGAAAAGTCGATCCCTTGCTGGATGATTTCCTCGCAAGACTCCCTAGCTGGCGACTTGGAAAAAAGTCGATCACTTTTTTCGAAAAAGTCGATGAGCTTTTGTCGTGAGTAACTTTGAATCACAGACGGCGCCAACTGATGGGGGTGAAACCCGACCAGTACTCCAAGACGCGCAAGCAAGCGCCAAGTGGAGAACTCTGCGGGAAACCGGACCGGAACTCAAGTGCGCAGAGCTCTGCTTCGCTAGGAATCCTTTCGCTCCAAATGACTCGCCTTTAATGAGTGGGGGATGCCTCCTATTTATAGGGGTTCTTATGGGGGTAATCTGGTCATTTGGGCAGTAACCGTTTAACTGCCTAACTGATCAGATCGGGGCCCAAGATCGACTTTCCAGAGATCGACTTTCTGGGGATCGACTTTCCTGGTGATCTACTTTATTCAGAAGTCGATCCCAGGGAAGTCGATCCTCAGGAAAGTCGATCTTCCTAGGATTCGACTTGGGACCTCCCCAACCCTAGAATATGTACCTTAACTCATCTTAGGCTATCCGGACTTCTAGTTACTGGTAGGTTGTGACCAGGTTCGGGATACTGTATCACCACTTACGCACGCTGGAAGTCGAAGCGGAGAAGTTGGAAGTCGATGCGAAGAAAGTCGATGCCTCAGAGCGAAGGAAGTAGGTGGGAAGCGAATGACTCCCCCTCTGCTATTTATAGGGGAAAGTCGAAGACGAACCGTCGAGGGGGGATAGACGTCGACATTTATCTCGGAATTCGAAACCTTCAAAAGAGAAGGACAGGATCGACATTCAACAACTATTCAGATCGACATTCCCAGAGGAGGGATAGACGTCGACATTTATCTCGGAATTCGAGACCTTCAAAAGAAAAGGACAGGATCGACATTCCACAGTCATTCAAATGGACATCCTCAGAAAAAGATGGGATCGACTTTCGTACGACATCGACATCTCCAGGGAGATATGAGATCGACTTTTTGTACAAACTTCGACATCTTCAGAAAAGGATAGAGTCAACCATCACACGATATCGACATCCTCAGGAAAAGGTGGGATCGACTTTTTTACAACGTCGACATCTCCAGGGAGAGATGAGATCGATTTTATGTATAAACTTCGACATCTTCAGAAAAGGATGGTACTGACCAGAAGAAAGCATCGACTTTATGGAATCGACATTCTAAAAAGTTGATCATCTCAAACTACACCGACGTACTTGATACGCTTGGAGAACACTTTGTCGCTTTGGCCTTAACGATCTCGACCCATCTTGCGCTTCGGCCTATCGGGTAACCGTCGTTGCAGACGTAAAGTCGCTCTTGATCAGGGTGGACTATAAACATCAGTTCTGATAGTGAACTAGATTCGGCCTGAATCCACGCATTCTGTCGTTTCGGCCAGAATCCACGCATTCTATCGCTTTGGCCAGAATCCGCATTCTGTCGCTTCGGCCAGAACCCGATTCCAATAGTGAATCCAAACATTCTGTCGCTTCGGCCAGAATCTACAGAAAAAGTTGCTCCTGATCAGAGTAGGACTATAAACACGTAGTTCCATTGGCCTGGAACTAGATTCTGATAGTGAATCAATCCATCTGATAGTGCATGGATCACGCGGAGTCATTGTGTCGCTGTGAGCACAATGACTCGATCCCATCTTGTCGCTTTGGCCTTGGTGTGGATCACCTTGCTTGGGGAGGGGATACTGGCGGTATACGCATGTTTCTTGTACTCTCTTCAGAGGGGAGTACTGGTGAGACATGCCCGATTACGTTAGTCACTCCCAGCAACGCCGGCCTTCAACAAGGACTAGGGTTCCGCCGCTTTATGCCGGACCCCCGGAGAGATCCACGGATACGGGCAAGTGTCTACGTCAAGTACTCAAGTCAACACTGGGAATCGGCGACTAGAACTACCAAGTCGCCGACTCCAGAGGTGAACCACCGATTCCAGGCCTCGTTGGTCAGTTCTGGTAGGCTGCCAACCTGGCTCATGGGGAATCGATGGCTCCACCCTGAGTCGCCGACTCCCAGCCATTACTTGACTTGGCCCACGTCATTATGGCACCCTTAATGGGGTACCATAATAGCGTGGGCCCCATGGGTAATGAATGAGAAACGTCCCAAAAGACCCTATAAAAGGGGTCCTTGGGGGGTCCTCTCATTCATCAAGTCATTCCCACCAACCACTTGACTCCACACTCCGACCAGAGAACTAAGGAGCCCGAGTCGCCGACTCCCACACCAGAGTCGACGACTTCCCTCCACTTCTGCAGGTATTTGACGTAGAGCGCGCGTCGTGGACTCCAAAGTCTCCGGCCCTTCTCGCGACCCCGCGAGCCTACTGGTAGCAGATTTCGTGCTTCATCAATGACAATATTATAAACATTCACAAAATTTAAGATCATAACACGAACAGGTAAGATATCTTAGCAACCATATGCTTTCATAAAGATCAGACATAACTAAGTATATACACAGAGGAAATATTTGTATAGACAGACTGAGATGATCCTATCGAGCAAAATAAATATGGCATGCAAGTTGATCGCATGCATAAATGAAAAAACAGATCGACATGAAACATGCATAAGAAAAAGAATACCGAATCATGTAGATCTGGTTGAGAGGCTACAACTTCATATCTGGACAAAGGCCTTGCATTCAAGAAGACGAACCTAGTTTGTTTTCTTTTGAATTTAGAATATTAAAAAGATCATAAAAGTGATACCTTGCCTTACCAACCGGTGTTGAAGCTTTAGTCATCCAGGAAGATCACTGGAGCTCTGATACCATGATAATAATCACGTCGAGACGAGAAGAATGGTCGGACAAGCGCGTGTGAAATAGACAAGAGATTGCGGAATGAAAACGGAGATAGAAGATCGAAGATTACAGTAGACTCGAGTTGGATTTATTTATTGATACGTTAAAGATTTACAGTAGACAGAGCGAGTAAAACCGAGATCGAGAGAGCAACCGCTAGGGTTTTGAGAGAGAGAGAGACGACAGAGCGTGCAAGAGTAAGATAGAGTTCAAAAGTTAACCTAAAATGATACAACATAAGTATTTATACTTAGGGTTTGGCCCAAGTGACTGAATTAGTCACCTGGGCCTGAGATAGTGGGCTTCAATAATTATGATTTTCTGAAATTCAAATATGAGTTCGAAGTGACAGGATTAAAAAAACATAATTGCAAATGTATTATAATAAGTTTGAAAATATTTTTCAATATATGACTTTCAAAATGAAACAGAATAATAAAAGATGGACTAAATATTAGATTAAAATGAGAAGAGTAAAAATGTTTTTTTTTAATGTTTTGAATATTTCCAAAATTGCCCCATGTTGTTGGGTCATTACTTGAGTGATGGCTTGGGCTACTGTAGCACAGTGTTCTGTTTTTCCAGAACTGCGGGTACCTGTTGGATTTCTTCATGTTCTTGTTCTGTATTTTTGCTTGGTCTGGTATTTTTTCTTGATCTTCCGACAATTCTTTTCGCCACGAGGTTTTTATCGGGTTGACCCTGATGGTCCTGTTGGAATGATCTTGGTGAGTTTCCCCTTGCGTGAGAGTTGTTCCTTGTGGTAACCATTTTACAGAAAAAAGTCGATCTGGGCAGAAAAAGTCGAACTAGGGAGAAAGTCAAATTGGAGGGAAAAAGTCGAACTGAGAAAGTCGACTTGTGTGGTTGAGGAGAAAAGTGAGCCTAAGGAGAGGAATCGAACTGTTTGGAAAAAGTCGATCTCGAGAGCTGAGACTTGGCTTCCGGGAAGTTTTCCGCCCCGGCCAATTAGGATCGGAGGGCTTCAACAGTCTGGGAGGCCTCCTCAATAACCCGATCTCGTTCCCCAATGACGCCTGAAACATCTTTCGTTAGACGGTCGACCTCGGCACTGATAGCCTCCTCCCGCGCCTTGGCCAGCTGGGCTCGATGGATCTCCGCATCCTTGGAGGCCTCCGTGATCACATGGTCGATCACGTTCTTTGACAGCAGCCGAAACCTCCTCCGTAAGATGGGAGATCTGGCCACGCAGTTGCTCCAACTCCTTGACCTGCTCGCGGCCGCGTTGAAGATCTTGGCCGAACGTCGTGATGTCGCGGGCGAACAGATCCAAGTATTCGCGCTCCTCCCTTAGAAAGGGTTGGAGAAGAAAATAACCCTTGAGGAGTATTCCGGTCACATGAGGAATGGAAGACGAGGAGTCGACCGGAGTGACATCAGCAGAGAACTTTCCCTCAAGGGCAGAGTGGTCCAGAAGGGCACCAAACTCATGTTTCTCCAACTCCGCCTCCAACTCGTAATTCGGACCAAGCCCCGAACTCTCGCCCCACTCGAATTTTTTGGGCTCCACAAAAGTGAATTCGGGAGAGTTCTTGTTGGCAGCCGCCTTCTTCCTCACTTTTCGCCTCTTAGACCGAGATTGTGAAGGGACGTGTCAGGCTCGACCGCGTCGATCTCAGCATGGTCCCTCTTGGAGCTGCCCCTGTTCGGGGAAACAAGCGATTCTTCTAAGTTGACAACATCGGGCACCGTGGTCGCTTTCTTCTTCTTCTTCTGGAGGGGATCCGTTGTTAATGTCCGAACGACCCTCCTCCTGCTTTATGTAACCGTAGAGGGTCCAACCGTGCTTGAGCAAGCGGAAGTCCACAACACCGCGAAGGAAGATGCCAGAGAGTACCTTATTCACGTCCTGCTCTTCAGGGGACATACGGAAAGGGGGAACAACAGTCGTACAGCTCTTCAAAGTGTCAATAGGCTCCCACTGCGCAGGATGGGGGTGGTCCGAATCGATCGGGCCAAGATGGTTGAATGACACAAAGAAGAAGAAATCCCGCCAGTTGTGCGTACGGTCGGCGAGGTGATCGACGAGGCCAGGGGAACCACGCTCGGCCAGAGATGACCACACGATTCTGATCCGTGTTCATCGGGAGGATAAGGAACCAATACCGGAACAATGAAACGGTGTACTCGATTTGACACTCCTGGCAGAGCGTCTCAAAGGTAACTATACGGTCCACGGCGACCGGCAGGAACTGCGAGAGCGACAGCTAACAATGACTGACGACCTCATGAAGAAACTGGGAGAGTGGCAACGTCATACGGGTGTTGGGGTAGGGAATGTAGACAGCAACATATATAACCAGGGGTGGATGAGAAGCAACATGGTCTCCGGGCATCTTGAACTTCGGGGTAATCTTGTAGATATACATCGACTTCAGGGCATCGCGGGAGAGCGTCGCAGTGTTCCGGGAATGAGGATTTTTGATATCTGGCTCCGAAGAAAACATCTCTAGCAGTGCAGTTTGAATCTTGACATCCGGTGACTCAACGGGGACTTGAGAATTAGCCATTGCAGACCTAGAAAAAAACGATCGTCGGGAGAGAAGGTTAGGGATCATAAGCAAGAAGAGAAAGGGGAGTAAGTATCGTGGGAAAGGAAGGGAGAGTATTTATAAAGCATAAGGCTCGGAAGACGAAACGTCACGAATACCTAGGTGTTTCAAGGCATGGCGGGCCGGGCGAGCGGCCCATAAAAGCGCCAAGAGGCCCACAACCCAGGACATCCGGAAATAAGGCGAACGAGGGAAGACGACACGACCGACGGTCCCGGGCCACCCAGGACATCGGGCGAAGAGACTCGAGGGGGCCTCAAGCCCGTCCGTCTGTCAGATTGAAGGGGTGACAACCAAAGAAAGCTCAGGCGATGATCGAGCGGGCGACCCGGTAGGGGAGATAGGCCCGAAGGTCGAGACTCGAGACCGAAGTGGGATCGCCCGAAGGTCGAATGGAGTCGGGAGAAAATGGCGGTGGATCAGTGGACGAGTGAAGTTCGAGAAGGATCCGAGTCACGTCAACAACGGGCGTCGCAGGAGAATCAACTGCACGAACACGTACACGAAAGAAAAAAGTCGTTCAAAGTGCCAAAATATACAAAATAAAAGTACATGTCATAAGTTACAAAACATCTTCAAATCTAAATAAGCACTAAGAGGAAGAAAAGAAGGATGGATGGAGGGAGGGAGGGAGGGAGGGAGCGAGTCGGGAAGCACTACACCACTTCTCTTCCTGGTAATTTTATACCAAGGCAGAGGAAGAGGAGGAAGTTAGCCCCGAACAACGCTCTTGCAGAGGCCTGGGAACGGGCGAGGGATCGCCCAAATACATTTTTATTTTGTTTTATTTCTGTGATCTCAGTAAAATATGCTTGATTCTGATTTGGGAAAAGTTTGGTGGACAAGGTTTGGCTCCTTACTGTCCTAAAACTTTCATTTAGGCCAAGGAGAAATCGAATCACCTTATCTATTTCCACCTCATTGATCCATTCCTTCACATGTGCAACTTGATTATATCGACGGGTAATAGTGTCGCATCAGTACATTATCCACACCCGGCCTGATGTACAACTAGCTGTCAATCGCTTGCCGCCATTCATTGCCAGGTGAGAAGGCCTTCTCATTTTCTGACAATGAGAAGATCTCAACCTTCCAAATTTTTCCCATCCATCTGCACCGTTTGTGTTTCGCCGGTTGGCAACCGGTTGAGAAATTCTCACCCCATGTGGTTTGCGTTAGTTTGCAACCCACGTTAGTCTAGCATTTTTTTCAATTCTATAACTGTTCTTACGACTAAGGATGTAATAAACAAATACACCACCCACAATCTGGCCACATCTTCATCATCTTCAGTCATATCTTTTTTTTCCAATATCGAACACAACGTTACAGTAATAACATCTCTTTTCAAATCTGCCTCCAGTGGAGAATGTCTATCGGCCCATTCAATGGTAGGCCTAGCTTTAGGTTTCATATTAATGGGTAGTTCCTTGTTAGGAACTCCAAGGATCTTACCAATCTCCTTGACAGATATTTGAATTTTCTTACCTTTAATTTCGAAACTATAATCGCCAACATAAGCACCAACTAAATTGTTCAGCAAACAAGATTTAATTGGAAAATCGTCCAGCAAACGAGATTTAATTGGAAAATCGTCCAGCAAACGAGATTTAATTGGGAAATCGACCAGCAAACGAGATTTAATTGGGAAATCGACCATTCCCACACAATTTCCGAAATAAGTATCGGGCATCTTTCTGTGAATAGCCGTTGTGAATTGTAATTTGCCTTTTCGGACAGACTCGATATAAGTTGGTATACCCGATCGATGTCTGATCAGGTCGATAAGAAATTAAATAAAATCTTTAGGATTAAATAATTTATATAATTAAAATCACTTACTTATGTTCAGATTATCCTCTGTTCTTTCCCTCTTCACATTTGTCGATACTTATATCAGCATTATTTTCGTTTTTCTCATCATTTTTCTGATTTTTCGCAAAAACATTACGAGCATCCTTGGGCCCGACACTAGTGTTGTCGCCACTAATATTGCTAGCATTGACAGTCTTCATTTTCTTTGATTTGGATCCAGTACTACTGGATGTTTATCATTCCATGAAAATTAAAAACAATAAAATCAGTTATATATCCAATTTAGTAATAAAAATTATTTTCAAAAAAAGATATAAACAGGTAAGGATACTAACATTTTCTTTTCTTTTTTTCATCCTCCATAGATATATTATTTTCTGGTCGGGGAAGAGGCGTCGTCGACAATGTGGGTTCTTCCGAAGTCCGGAGAGCCGCTGCTGGAGCACAACGTCCGATTTCCCTTTAGGGTTTTCCACCAAACAAGATTGGGGGAAAACTGAATTACGGGTCGATAACAAAAGAAAGAAGAAAGAAGAGAAGGGGGGGAAATTGAAATGTTTTTAGTTAATCTTTTTCTTTGATTAACTTGTGTAAAACAGAGTACTTTCATTAATTGTAATACAAGTTTATTTATACACTGATTACAAGATTATTAACAGCTAACCATTACACTTTAATCATAGGCTAATTAATTTAAAACTACCAAACTATTGGGCTGGATTCTGATCCTAGTCCGAGTCTGGTCCAAGTCCGGTTAGCTATAATAATTTTGCACAAGTATACAAACTTATTAAAAATATCAATCAGGTCCTTTCTTGACCTGATTTAATTTTGCGTTATTTATGTAATAGTCCTTAAATTAATTATATATAGTTTGTGAACTAAAAGACTTATTAAAATAACTGGAACTTTTATAAAAGTGTTAGTTATATTTTGGAAACCTTTTGTTTCTTTTAATTGTGTTTAGGTCCAAATAATATGTTTATTGAAATATTTATGAATACTGTTAGTTACTAACAAAACAGCTTATTCTGTTTTGTCATAACCTTTGATGCTCTTTTATCTTAGATTTCAGTTACATTCTAATAAGATAGACTTTCGCTTTGGATGATTATATTAGAATTTATCTCAGAAATGACATTCAATCTCACTACAAGAAAATAGCATTATTTCGTACCATATACACCATGGTCATATGGTAATAGCATTTCACCATTTTTCAGTCGCAAAATTTTAAATAAGGACAGAGACCGTCGAAATCTCCTATTTCTTCGCGTGGTGCTTGGGTTAATTGAATTTCAGATGATCATAGATTACTTATTGATTCTTTAGACGAAGACATTGCTTTTTGTTTAATTTTTTTAGAAAATCACTCAAAAATTACCGCACATTCGATTGACTAAACGAGATATGTGAAATGAGACTATGGAAATCGACCATCTCTAAGTATTATGATATTTAAGAAAACGTACTTTTTTCTTTCAACCAATATATCTTTTCAACCTTTCCAAACTTATACACCAAATAGCAAAAAAAAGCCAATGAACGTGGTTTTCATGAACCGAAATCATTTAAATAGACATAGTAATAGCAGTTGCATGCCTTCGTCCAAAGATACTTTTTTTCAGTCGGATAACCGTTGTTCTAGGGTTTTATCGCCGTAGGGTTTATTCGTCTTCGAATGGGTTCGTCCGTATTCAGTAGTAGGGAGGAAAAATTTTTAAGAGCAAACAACTTTGAAATGACAGTTGATTAAAATTTACATAAGTTTTTATTTTCGATCTTTCTTTTTAGAAAAATTGTCAAATGTAACCACTAAGGTGGCTATGAAGTTAAATAAATCACCTATATTTTTTGATCATTTTACTCTTATAATTAATTCAAATTTTCAAATATGTCATTGTAAGAAAACGGCCAGATTTTTTGAGAAAAACAACGAATGGTCCTTCCCCTCTCTCTCCTCCAACCCATACGGCCATACCTCTAAGGCTCTAACCCTGGCCAAGCTCAGTTTGGAAACAGGACACTGCAAGGTGTTCATGGAATCAGAGGATGTTGGACGTACGCTAGATCTGTCATCTCTGTCTTCATTCGACGAAATGTGCAGTAAACTCGCGGACATGTTCGACATTAAGAAATCCGACATAAGAGCCGATCATGTCCACTACCGAGATTCTTCTGGTTCTGTGAAACTCGCTAGCGATGTGCCATTCAGGTGGGTCGATTTAAACTTGGTATATATATAATATAACAGATAATTTGGTGATTATTAATTAACTGGTTTTGAATATGAACATTGAACAGGGATCTGAAGAAATCAGACAAGATTCTTCTGGATGCGAACACTAAGAGATTAGTAAAAAACAATAATAACCAGATGCAGATGCACATTTGATCCAACTGAACAATCCAGCAAAACTTTATTATCAATTGATATCAATTAGTTTTTTTTTACTGTTTAATATCTTTTGATTTCAAAATTTTAATTAAACTTTAAAAATATTGTATGTTGGAGGTATGTTGGTATCTTGGGTATAGATAAGTCTGTATATTGATCGGATTTGGTTCAGATTCTCAGGTATCTAAATTCGAATAATCTGAATAAATTTTTATAAAAATCTTAAAATAAAATTATAAAAATATAAAATCACCCTTAATAAAATCCAGATATCTGAAGAGAGTAGTGAGTCCGATGACGTGTGAGTCGGAGCAGCGTTGGGAGACCGACGAGGATAGTGAGGAGTCGCGGAAGGGAGATGAGACGTTTGGAAAAACCCTAGGGTTTTGCTTTGTATTAAGATTTATCAAAAGTGAATAAAATAATTACAACAATACTATTTATACTAACTATTTATTTAGCATAACTTAGTTTAGATAATATTAATCTTTAATACTTTAATAATATCCAAAAGTTAATTTATATTTATTATTTGAAATTCAATTAGGATTTTAGCAACATATTTTTCAAATATTCGAATACGGATTTCGATATACCATTTACAAACTTAAAAATAGAGAAAACAAATAACATTAATCAAATCACTACCAAAGTCCAAAGCCGAATACAAGGTTGTCAAGGTCTTCATGTCTATGAAGGTGTTCACTGATAATTTGAGTATCGTTCATTGCAAGAAACCCAATCTGTCACAATCGAATGAAATATGTAACTATTGATCAAATCTAGTAAGAGGGAAAGTCGAATCTAACGATCAATATTGGAACACGCTTTGAGAACAACACAGTGGGCCGATTTTCCATTTTTTAGCAACAATATTTTCGACACTTGAGGACTCAGGCTAACCAAATCTGTGAACTCCCACGAATTCAAAAGTAATGTGCCGGACCAATTAACAGTGACGAGGTAAATGACAGTTAGAAATATCGTTAGTGGTTAATAAATTTTATATTAGTTATTGTTAGTTAGTAAACTCATTTAAGAATGTTGAGTTGAATCCAAGATTTAACGTAAAACAATATCAAAAAGATAATTTCTTAATAGAGTAAGATCACAGTAGAAACCCTATATTAATCAAATATTTTTACATTAGAAATATCAAGATTGAAATCATTCGAATAATCAAATTCAGATATACCAGTAAGAAATTTACAAGTCTAACTGCTTATATTTAAATTAGAATGTGGTAAACTAATAAATAAAACACTCTAAATCTGTTAAACATCGATCAGAATACGAATGACACCGAAAAATCTATCTTAGACAAAATTCCTGATTGACATTAAATCAAAATTTAAATGATAATCTAATAAAAAACTAATTGGCTTAATAACAGTATTAAAACATAAATTTGAAAAGAAAGAAAAAAGAAAAAACAGTCAATTACAGATATTTAAACAAAAAAATCGATAAAAGACCGAAATTTCTCATTCTGTTTGAACAAACGATCAAACAAAAAAGGCAACCGATGGAAACCCAGATCATAAGCGTACAAACATAAGAAGAAAGAAAGCAAAGGATCGTCATTTCTTCTAACAAGAAAATTCTAAAACTCCTGCGAAGCAGATCCGATTTCGCCCTTTCCCTTTCCAGCCTTCTTAGGTAAAAGATTCTGATGAATATTTGGGAGAACTCCACCATTGGCGATGGTCACAGTTCCAAGTAATTTACTCAGTTCCTCATCATTCCTTACAGCCAACTGTATATGTCTAGGAACAATGCGATTCTTTTTGTTATCTCTAGCAGCGTTACCGGCTAATTCCAAAACCTATATTAAAAAAAAAAAAAACATCAAAAATAAATCAAGAAGAAGAAGAAAAAACCGTAATAAAAAACAACAAAATACCTCAGCAGCGAGATATTCTAAAACAGCAGATAAATAAACAGGAGCGCCAGCGCCGACGCGCTCTGCATATTTCCCGGCTTTAAGAAACCTAGCGATCCTGCCAACCGGAAACTGGAGACCGGCCTTTGAAGATCGGGAAACAGACTTTGTAGACTTCGTCTTTCCACGGCCGCCCTTGGTTATTCCTGGTGAACTCATACTAAGAGGGACGGAGAATATCGAGAGTTTTGGAAACCCTAGGTTAAATCGTGGAGGGAAAAAACAAAAAGATGCTATAGACAGTGCGAAGCGGAAGTGATATTATATATAGTGATACGCAAAATACGTTCTGCAATCTCATTGGTTGGATTAAATCGTCTCGGATTGCCATCGTCATCGTGGGTTAAATTATTAATACAGAATTCGAGAAGGGAATAAAGATAATATTCATAACAATCTTATGGACCGTAGACTCTGGGCTTTGTTGGGCTTGACCCGATAAGGTTTTGTTCTAGAATAAAACGAATTCGAGTCAAAACCAAACCCGACCAGTGTAAATAATGGTAATGTTCCCCCAATTTTATTTCATTGACAGTCTACTACATTGTGTCTTGGGTCTCCTGACCCGGTTCCCCGAATTCGCCGGACACTGCGATCTCACCGGCGGTGGCATGCAGTTATACCCAATACACAAGGAACAAGTCATCGGAATCTCCGCCTTCCTCTTCATGTCAATCCCTGTCAAGTAATTATGTTGCAAATACAGTAACCTGATTCCACCGCTCATCATCTTTTCTGCGAACAATCTGGGCAATCTACCTCTGAGTCTGTTATTGTTAAGATACAGGTTTCTCACATATGCCAACCCCATCGGAACCGTTCCTTTCAACTCATTGTGACTCACGTCGACCGTCTCCATCGAAACATGCGCCGGAGCAAATAATCTCCCCCCGAAGGCGTTGCGTTGGAGTTGGAGGTGGCTGATTCGGAAGGTGAAGATGGTTGAGGGGATTCGGCCAGTGAAGCGATTCATGCTTAAATCTATGTAGTTGAGATGAGTTAATTTGGAAATTATTCTGCCGATTCGCCCGGACAGACGGTTGGATGAGAGGGAGAGGTAACGGAGGGAAGTAGGCAGTTGATGGATTTTGCCGGAGAGGTTGTTATTCTTAAGATCGAGTCGTGCGACAGAGGTGAAGACGGGGATTTTTCCAGTGAAACGATTGTGGCAGAGAATAACGTTGGTGATTGAAAATGGCGGGATCGGTCCGTACAACTGATTGAAGCTGAGATCGAGCGTTTGCAGTCGATGGAGAAAAGAGATCGACGGTGGGATGTGACCGGAGAGGTAGTTCCGACTGAGTGCGAGGAAGCTTAAAGTTTTGAGATTGGAAATAGTGTCCGGTATTGTTCCATAAACATGTCCAGGGACAAGGGAGAGCTCAGTAAGTGCAGAGAGACGGCCGATGGAAGCATCAAGATGGCCAGTAAGACCAGGAGAAGCAGCTTGTAGGTCACCTAGTGAGAGAGCCACAACCCTACCATTGTAGCAGAATACGCCGGAGAAGGAGTCGCATGGGTCATCTGTGAAATCCCAAGTTGAGAAGAAATGCGATCCCGGCATGTCACGTAGGGATTTCCGTATCGACTGGAGAGCAAGGAAGTCAAGCGGGTTCAACAACGTAACCGATCCCCTTACCGCCGGCGCGAGCAATAACAAGAAGATCCAAACCGCAGCTTCGAGCAAGAACGGCATAGTTGGTACTTGGTCGATTGGTTGGTTTGGATGACGAAGCTCTCTATTTATAACTATAGAGACAATAACAACTTGAAGGACAATGATGAGGATAGAAGCCTTGGCCTGACCTGACTTGGTTTGGCGTGGCGTGGGGGTGACGCTGAGAAATGAGAATGATGAAACTTCCTGCCAAAGAAATAAAGAATTCCACCCTTTTCTTTATTTTCTGGCGGAGGCGGAGGCGAAGGATGGATGATCGATCGGAGAACTTAATAACCCACCTCCCAGCTCCCTCTATGTATTTCAGTATGACCTACAGCTGTCTGTCAGCTTAAAGCTTCCCTCGTTAAATAATCACTGTTTTACTTTACTTTTCTTTCTTTTTTTTTTGGTTTAGGGAAGAAATTGGTTTAGGGTTTAGGGTTTGGAAGAAATTGGTTTAGGGTTTAGGTAAAGACTGTGTAATATTTAAAACTTGACTCGTGCTATAATTAATTAATTAATGGTGGTCTGGAATCTGTCTATTTATTATTTAATTCAATTCTATTTCTAAACCCAACATCATTTACTACCTGTACCTGCAATAAATTACCTGATTGATTCTGTATAGAGATTTCAACGTCAACTCCAGTTTGCTTAGGACATGGATTCAGAAGAATCAGAGCCTACAACCGACCACGCAGGAGAGATCATAAATTCTTCAGGTGAATGCTGAATAGAGAGTGCAGTTTATTTTCATAATAATTCAATGTTACAAAAGAACAGGCTAAAAATTGAATGGACATTCACCCTGATTAGCTGATTATTTTCCAATGCTGCCTTTTTTGGCTTCGAATAAAGCACAGCTATGTGGCTGAAGTTGATAAGAGTTCAGACCACCGCAACTGAATGCATCGGGATCGTCGTAATTTGCAAAGAAAACGGGAAAAGGAAGGGAGGTGTCAACAAGACGTACCCAGAAAGATCCCCATGGAAGTTGAGGCAATGTAGCAATTAATGGGAAACCACTAGAATTGAAAACGGCAAACATGTTTCCTTTATCCCAACTAGATAAAGATATATCAGCCCAGTTGGGTTTTAGTAGCATACCCAAGAACTTGCACGACGCTGGATCGTTCCAATCTAGATAGGATTGATCACTTCCATGCCATTCTATATTTTCCACCTTCAAGAAATTCCTCGCTTGGAGCAGATCATTTCTTCTTGACCTAAGCGAGCTTAAGAATGCGATGAATGCCACATTCTCGGTGCCAAAGCTAGAATTCAAACAAGTCCAATCAAAAGCCCTCTGCTTATCATTGGATGTTGAGAAGCCACATTCGTCTCCCATATTGATAACTGGGACACCGAGGGATACAAAGAGAATAAACAGAAAATTACGGATTTGTCTATGTCTTAACTCGACAACGCCTCTGTTTGTAGTTGGGCCTTCTTCACCACAATTCCAACTTTGTTCAGAACAATCATTATAACTTACCAAATCTATAAGGCTCAAGTTTTTCGAAATGAAGTTGAATGCAAAAGAAGGACCTCTGCCATCCGAAAAGATATCTCCACTGCCACAAACTCGAGTGGCTATATCACAGAGAAGACCTTCACCCTTTAAGAAATTCCTCACATCGAAGCAGAATTGCAAATTCATTTCTGCAAATCTTTTCCAATGACGAAATTTTACTTTTTTGTATGACATATCAACTGGGGACCAGAAGTCTGCAACAATCTTGGTCTTCGACAGCAATGGATCACCCGCAATAGCTTCGATCAATGGCGACTGCCATAAAGAATGATTGTCGGGACCCTGAACCAATGCTGAAGTATTGACAAAACAGAAACCATCGATGTGGAATTCACTGACCCAATACCGGAGGCTTTCCAAAATCATCCCCTGGACAATGGGATTATTGCAGTTGATGGAATTATATGTTTCTCTCCCAATGTCACCTTCGACGTTGTAATACACCGAGTTATCGATTCCACGGAATGTGATCATTTGACAGGCAGCATCACCTCCTTCGGCAGTATGAGAAAACACGACCTCCAATAGAAGTTCTATGCCTTGAGCATGCAATGATTTGACCATATTCTTCATAGAAGTAATAGCCGACACCCCATCCTTTTCTGGTCCATAATTGTTCATTGGTGAGAAAAAATTATATGGAAAATAAGGTCCTTTTGTCTCGTCAAAGGAGAAAATTGGGTGTGATAAGATTGCATTGACACCAAGATTTTTGAAATGGTGTATCTTCTTCTCCAAACCAGCAAAAGTACCCATGAGATTTGCAGACAACTGACTGGATGTGTCTTCAGTAAATAAACCCACATTTAATCTGTAAACCACCATTTTTTCCATTGGGATGTGTGGATGAACGTCACTGCTCCAGTCAAAGAAAGGCATTTTCTGCAATAATCCAAGGTATTTGGTTTGAGATGCCAAGCGTTCCTGTTCTTGTACTTTACTGGGAAAGAACTTCCCTAGAATTTTGGTGTACGGGTCTAGAAGCACGTATCTCATATGAAATCTACAGCCAGTGTCCCATAGAATATCACCTTTGCATCGGTAACCATAAGCAACATAATTTTGGCAGTTGTTCATTTTAACATGCCAAACATCTCCTGTCCGGTTAACAAATGGGTCCAAAGCAATCTCCAAAGTGCAATCATTTGAAACACCAGTGTACAGGCACAAGATCACACTTTCAGCATTCTTGGAAAAAATGGAAAAATTCACTGATTCATCGGTAGAAAAAGAAACACCCAAGGGCATGGGATGACCACGACCGATGCCAACGGGAATGCAGAAGTCTGTGTTCTTGTGAGTTCCAAACACTGAGCCGCCACTGCCGAAAGAATCAGGCGAGGTGTGCAAATTAAATGAGACAAAAAAAGGTGCTTGAGCAGAAGGAAATTCTAGGCTAACAACATGACCATCTAAATATCTTTGATCGAATGACATACTGATGAAATTTGATGATTCTGTTACTGCTTCTGTGAATGGATTATTTGTGAAAGCAGCAAATTTCTTTGAACCTTGGGCAATTAAGGAAGAAGAATCTGATCTGAAAATGCTCCAGATCAATTCCAAATCACTAAGAGCACGGCACAGAGATGACACTTGAATATATACAACAAATTTGGCTTCTGTTTCCACAACTGATACCTTCACGGGTCCATCAGCTTGGGACCAGAATGAATAAGAAAATTTATTTTTGAATTCCTGAGTCTGACTCACTACACCAGAAACCTTGTCATTCTGTTGTATAGAACATTGTGATGCTGCACATACAGCTCTCTTTGATTCAAATCTTTTCTTATCATTATGAATAGAAGCATGTAAGATGTTGGCACAAGTTTGGCTTCTTTCGAGCATGAAAGTTTTATTAACCAAATAAACACCATTTCGCCTTTCAGAATGCCGTGCGGAAGGTATAATAAACTTCCCCGGGCCATGAAGTTTACTACTAAGGCCGTCCGGTCTTAATGGAGCTAACAGAGAAAGAGCCTCCATCGATCTGTTTCACAATTAGAAGAAGAAAGAAAAAAATCCTGTAATATACAAAATCATGCAATGTATGTAACTAATGAATCGATGGGGGTTTCCATTGGAACAATATAAAATAAAAATAATAACAAAAAGGTAATCTATCTGTTCTTTAATTTTTGAGGATCATTCAAATCATTCAATTTATTCTTTAATTTTTGTAAACATGCATAGTTTTTAACGAAACATTAAAACTCCATAAAAATATTCAATATAAGCATCCAAAAACTGAATGATAGACTAATGTAAACACTAATAAATAAATCATATATAAAATCAGAAATAAAGAAGTTGGCCATTGCTGTATGTACTTCAACAAAGACCAACAAGAACAATGATCAGAAACATGCAAATCAGAAAAAATGTAAGCAAGCTATCAAATGATCAAAAAATGCCAACTTCACAGTACTCTGTACTACAACACCCCCAACTGAAATATGGAAGAATAAGAAGAAAAATGAATGATGAAAGATGAAACGAAAACTTAAACTGAAATACCCCAAATGAGCATCATCTCCATGATCAACACTGACCTAGAAGGAGTTCCAATTTGGTCGACGAAGCAGAGAAGTATTATTTAGGGTTGGATTTTTCTTTCTGCCGTAGCCAATTTCTGAAGTTCAATAAAACCGATGGAATTTTTATTAGCGATGCCGATCCCTGCAATAAATTAGTTTTAAAACCCCGTATTTCTATAAAGCTGACACGTGCCTTTCGATCTCATCTGACACTTGAAAAGTAGGGACGGTCCAGAATCGCTGCCTTTTGTCCTGTACAGGAATGGACGGTCCACACACACTTTCTTAGTTAGTTAGTTAGCTAACTGGTCGTATATAAATAATTCCATCATTACATTGTAAGTTATAATACTAATTGCATTATTAAATTTTCACTACCATTTATTTAACGGTTGAAATATTACAAAATCAATTGTGTTTATAATCACTTTTCTTATTTTGACAATAAAAAATACCTTCGATTTTTTTACTGTCAAATATATACTCTTATCATTATTTCAAATTTTCTGTTATTCCATCATTTTGCAGGCATATAACTACTCTACCATGACACTATCTGGTATTGACAGCTGTCAAATCCTGCAAAAATCTTCTGAAAAATAGGAGTCGTGATTTTTTTATATCCTTGTCGATTTGAGGATGAAGACAACGGTGGTGATTTAAAGACAGAGACAATGATTGGTATTCTAACAAGTCGATACAAACACAGGTTTCAGAAGAAGAAGAAAATTAAACATACATAACTGTTGGTACGTTAGCTCGCCGGACCAAGCTCGTCGACCTAACCTATTACAAGTGTTACTCCGATTGTCAACCCCCTCCCCTGATGGACCAAGGGAGATATTTATAGTTTCCCGTGATTGATCCTGGGCGTTATGGGCCACCCGGCCCCCCTTCGTCTTCGGGCCCATTCGTGCGGCTGGGCCTCGAAGGCCGCTCGTTCGGTCCATGGACCACGGTCCATGGTACCAACAATACTCCCCCCTTCTTCGATGAGCCCGGGCTCAGGGGCCACCCGTCCGCGTTTGGCCCCCGCCATACCCTCTTTACTAGTCTTGAAGGCTCCTCGAGGTTCGAGCTGCTCCCCCTTCTTCCCTCTTATAAATAGAGCGCTCGCTACTTTGGTTTCTCATCCCTTCCTTCGCAATAAGCATCCGAGATATTCTTGAAGAGTATGGCCGCGAAGTGCAACTCCAGCACGCTGCGTGGGCTATGTGTCTGTTGTCGCCCGCTGGCGTCCCCAATAGCGTGGCCGTGGTTGAGACTCAACGTTGTGCTGATCGACGTCCACCGTCGTCTCTCTCAGGTCCGCCGCTTCGATCTCCTTGCGAGCCGGCCTGCTGTCGCCCTCCATGACACCGCTCCTGCTGCTGCCTCGAGCTCTGTTGGGAACTCGCACGCCTTTCACGCTCACGGCACGATTGCGGTTCCTGCTGCTGCTCCTGCCGAGGCTACCGGCCGCCGTCGTCGGTCACGCGGCCATCGTCGCTCTCGTGAGTCCTCGTCCCTTCCGGCTACTGACCTGCGTCATTTCTTGTCGGGGTCCCCGAAGTCGGGCCGTTAGGCCCGCTCTGGAGCTATCCGCGCCCACTCCCATGCCCTCTTGGGTGGTGGGCTTGCCTTCGTGGGGTGGCGCCCGGGATGCCCTGACGCCCTCTTTTTTTCTCTTTACTTGCTGTATTCGTACTTTGTTGTTTTTTTCCTTTTTTTTTCCCGTCGTACAACCGGCTATTGTAACCCTTGCTTTGTTTTAGCACTATGCTTTTTCTTCGCTTTTTCATGTTTCGCGTTTTGATTTCGCCCTTGCACGTTGGTGCAGTTTTACGCTATTCGGCGTCCTCTACTGACGTTGCCCAGGCCCTTCTCGAGCTTCTCCCACGTTATCAGAGGCAAACCCCTCCTTCGCCGACGCTCCTCCTTCGTTCCTCCTTCCCCCTCGTCGTGGTAGGCCCCGCTCGTTACGTCGTTTCATTCGGCCCGCCGACCGGGCCCGTAGGGGACCCTGTTTGGACGCCCCCGTCCTGCCTACTCTGTTCGATCGTTGGGTACGCAAGGCTCTTTTCCCGCCGTCCGCGCCGGGCGCTGACCTTCACTCTGCTTCCCGATGGTTTGGGCCGTGGGCTCCCTCGGAGGCGCGCTTCCCGGCCCGCCCCGTCCCATCACCTCCAAGTAAGCGCGACGCCTCGTCTTCTGCGCCTCCCAATCCCTATATAAACCCCTTCACTTCCCCCCGCACTCGTGTTTCTATTTCATTTCCACTTCCGCTCTCGCGTTCGCCTTTCTCACTTACGATCTCTTTTTTTCCCTCCAGATTACTCATGGCTGCTCCTCCCCTCCCCGTTGCTGGTTCCGCCTTAGCGGAAAGCCTCTTTGCCACTCCAGATGGCAAGAATCCTCTGTCCCTCACCAGTGCCGACGGGATCCGGGAAGCTCTGGCGAAGATGGGTCGGCCTGACCTGGACTTCATTGAGGTCGAGAATCGCCTCGCCTCTCAGCCGCCGAAGGGCATGGTCGCCCTTTACACCAATTACGCCGAGGCCGGTTTGACTCTCCCTCCTCTCGTAGCCGAAGCTATGCAGTTCTGTGGCATCTCCCTCTCCCAGTTCCCCCCATCTGCCATCGATCGTTTGATGATGTTCTCGTTACTCTGCCGCCGGGCCGGCGTCAAGGCTTCCGTGCCTGTCTTCCTTATCTGGTTTTCACTGACGTCGGACCCTCGCCGCCTGCTGGTCGCGCAGAGGTCGGGCAACGCACTTTTTGATCAGTTGGTCGACCGATCTCATCACTAGCGCGAACGTTTTTTCTTTATCTCCTTGGATGCTCTCGGCCCGTTCGACCTGGAGAGCCCGCCGCCCTCTCGTTGGGTGCTTTTGACGCAGCTGAAGAGCCGAACCGCTGCCCCTAATCGCTCGCGGCTGCAGCTTCAGGCGTTGAACGCGCACGACGTTCTGGTCAATATCTATCTTCGCAGGGCCGTCAATGCTCGGACATTGGCTTAGTCTTGGAGCTACGATGAGCACATGACTCTTCCCATCAAGGTGGACTACACCCGGGACGGTCCGCCCAGACGTTCGCACAAGAAGCGACCGTCCGACGCTATCCAGTTCGACCTGCCTTCGCCCCCGCCCCGAGGACAAACCCGAGGACGAGCCCGAGGTTGAGGTCAACTCTGCTCTTGACGAGACCCGAGCTGAGACGAGGCGAAGGAGAAAGCTTCGGGCTGCTGCCGAGGAGGAAGTTGAGGTCGAAATCTTGTCTTCCCCACTCCCGGTTTCTTCCGACTGCCTATCCGCCGACCTCGTGGCTTCTCTTCGGAAAGATGGGATGGATCCCGACCTTTTCCGCACGTTTGTGAAGAGCTGCGACCATTCGGCCGAGTTTGCCACCGTCGTCGACTCTGACTCTGAGTCCTTCAGCATGTCGCCTTGGCAAGATCTTTAAGAAAAAACTCTCTTCCATCGACTCCTGGTTGCGGACGGAAGACGAGTACGTGCGGCTGCTTGATCGCGCCCCCTCGGATATCGACCGCGACCTGAACCACCAGATGCTTCAGCTTTCGGTTTTTACCAAGGTTCGCTTGCAACAGGGCCTCCGCCAAGACGACGAGGTCCAACGTATGCGCATCGAGCTTGCTGAAGCGAAAGCATAGTTGAACGTCGTCGTGCAGGAACGGAACGTCGTTGTGCGTGAGCGGGATGAGCTGGTTGCGGAGGTCTCTAAAGCGGCTAAGGAGGAGAAAAACTGTGCCGTCGCCGCCCGAGCTGCTCTTGACGCCGTTGTGACTGCTGCCCAGGACGAATTTGTGGGGTCCTTCGTGCCTACCTTCGAGGCCCTCCTGGGGGAGTTGAAGCTGGACCACGCCGACATGCTGAAGGACTCGAAATGCGCCAGCTTCTGGAAAGGCTATCTGCACGGGCGTAAGATGTGCGAGCTCGTTCACCCCCCCCCCTCGCCGGCCTTGTCGTGTCCCGGAGCTTTCGCGATTGGGAAAATTGGGAGGAAACAGGCGTCCCCCACTACCAGCCCCCTCTAGACGTGAGTGACAGCGAAGAAAAAGATCTCGAGGCCGACTTCCCTGACTATACGGAGCATGCTTTGGATTAGTGTTTTTTTCGCTCGGTCCTGTCTTGTTTTTTCTTTTTGTTGTTTTAGACGTACTTTGACACTTAGTATTTTTTTTGCTAATTTTGGATGCTCTTTTACTCTTCCTTTGCCATATTCTCCTTTCGCCGTCTTCACTTATCGCGTGCGTTCCTTTGAGGGGGCGGCCTGGGCCGTCCGGGTGCCCCCGCGCGGTCTTCCGACCACGTGGAACCTCGGCTGGCCTTTTCGGCAGGCCCCCTTTGTTTTCGTTCTCTCGTTCCCACCTCGTCCATGTCGCGGGGGATCGGGCGTAGCTCCCCCCTTTTCGACACTTAGAGTTATTTTTCTCGCAATGTATCGCTTTCGCGTTCTTACTTATTGCGCGCTTTCCCATTCGAGGGGGCGGCCTGGGCTGTTCGAACGTTCCCGCGCGGTCTTTCGACCTTGGGAACCTTCTGCTGGCCTTTTCGGCGGGCTTCCCCCTTTTTTTCTTAGTCTGGGGGTCGACTGTCTTCCGATTAATGGGGGCACTCCGGGTGCATTTCATTAGGCATCACGTGTCGTGGTCGGGTGGCCCGACATTACATATGAAGGAAAGAAAAACACCGACACCGAACAAAAGGTAAGATTTGCGTGGTGCCCTGGCCCTCATCGCCTATACTTTTCGAGGTTGTCGGCGTGCCAAGTCCTTTCTATTTCTTGCCCGTCCTCGTACCCTAGGCGGAAGATACCCGAGTGAATCTCGTCCATGATGACGTACGGGCCTTCCCATCTTGCCGACAACTTCCCCTTCGTCTGGTCCACCCCCGTTACCTTGGCGTTTTTCAGTACGAGGTCAACTGGTGCCAAGTTCTTCTCGGCCACTCTTTCGTTGTGGTACCTTGCCACTCTTCGCTTGTAAGTGAGGTCCTTGATGGACGTCTCCTCTCTCCGATGTTCCAGGTGCTCCTTTTTTAGAAACAGCGCTTGGTTGTTCGCTTCTTGCTGGAACTATTCGATTCGAGCGGTTCCGCCTTGGCCCACTTTGTGAAATAGTCGACTGATACGAACAGAAACTTCCTTCCCCTCGATGCCGGCGGGAAAGGCCCGACTATGTCAATCTCCCACCTTGCGAACGGGACGGGCGTCGTTACCGCCTTCATCATGGTGGACGGCCGCCTCTGGACGTTCGAGTGCCGCTGGCATTCGTCGCACCGGTCGACGATTTCTTCTGAGTCTTTTATTGACTCGGGCCAGTAGTAGCCTTGCCTGGCTACTTGCTTCTCCAACGCCCTTCCGCCTTGGTGCGCCCCGCTTGCCCCCTCGTGGATGCTTCTTGCGATGGTTTTGCCGTCCTCCCGCGACACGCACAACCGTAGGGGGCCTTTTCCGCGGCGGATCGCCGGTACAGCCTGTTTTGGGCCACCACAAATCAAGCAGCTATGTTCCTCAGTTTCCTGGCCTCCATCGGATATGCTGGCTTTTCGCCTGCCTCGATGAA
The DNA here is from genome assembly GCA_001185155.1 of Zostera marina. Taxonomy (NCBI): domain Eukaryota; kingdom Viridiplantae; phylum Streptophyta; class Magnoliopsida; order Alismatales; family Zosteraceae; genus Zostera; species Zostera marina. The sequence goes on along the minus strand of LFYR01001011.1, from coordinate 827,860 downwards.
TCTGCTAATCGACGATCTCCAGTCCCCCGAAGTTATTACTCCGCACAGCGCTGCCTTGGAGTCGTGAGGTCTCGTCGGGTGCTCTTGGTTCTCAATTCGAATCCATCTTCCTTCCGCCTTCCCTGGGGACACTCCCAGCTTGGCTAGCGTGTCGGCCTCCCCGTTATCCTCTCTCCCTATCTGGGAGCTCTTCCATTCCTCGAGTTTGCCCAAGTCCGTTCTCGCTTCGGCCACATAGATTGACATTGAGTCCTCCTTGGACACGAAGTCGCCCCTAATTTGGTTGGCTACTAGCTGGGAGTCTGTGTGGAAGTGCACTGATGAAGCACGA
>LFYR01001011.1:783840-816968 GCA_001185155.1 Zostera marina | reverse complement strand
AAGTGCTTGGCGGCTTTCGTACCAGGTCCCCTGCGAAGAAAGTGAGGGCGTACAAAACCACCTCTTCCGAAATCCCTTTGATCTTCTGCACCTTGCCCGCGAACCGGTTCATATACGCGTGTGTGCTCTCAAACTCTCCCTGTGTGATGCCGCTGAGGGTGGCTTTGATTTTGGGCCTTCTACGTCGGTGTGAGAAAGCCGCCCGGAACACCGTTACCAGGCCTTCGTAGGTATGCACGGATCCTGCAGGCAGCGTCCTGTACCATGCTATCGCGTCGCCCGTGAGGGCTCTGTGGAACATCCGGCACCAGATAACCTTTCTGCTCATCCTGTCCTCCATGTTGGTCTTGAACGAGTGAAGGTGATCCTCCGGGTCGGTGTCCCCCTTGTAATACGGGATCTTCGGGGCTCTCCAGGCCGGGGGGTATTCCTCGTCCAACAGATGTTGTGCCAGGGCCTCTTCCTCTACTCCGCCTACCGCCAGGGTCGTACCACCTCCGGGACCTCCCGTGGGAGGAGCGTCGCTCCCGGGCCCCCCGATCGGGGGGACCGGCCTGGACATCGGGTCACCGCCTCCGCCCCCGTCTGACTCGAGGGTGTGGGGGGCCACCGTGAGTTGGTGCACCTGCTCCTGCAGCTGGCGCTGGCTCTCTTGTAGAGTGGATATCAGTTCCACGAGTTGCGCCCTCTCTCGCTTGCTCTCCCTTTCCGCGCGCTCCTTCTCCTCTGCGCGCTCCCTCCGATGAAGTATCTCGTGCTCCTTCTCCATCGCCCTTCTCTCCCGGGACCGTGACCGGCTCGACCTCCTCTCCTTAGGTGGGGGTGTGGGCCCGCTTCGTCTGTTCCTCCTGGGCGACTTCCACCCGTACCTTACTTCCTCCAGCTCCATGCGTAACCTTTCCTCCTGAGCGTCCCACTCTTCGTTGGCTCTTATCTCCTCCGAGTACCGGTCCCGTGGGTGGTGCGGTGTCGGTCGGTACTCCGGTGCCTCCCGCTCGCCCCGCCTCGAGTTTTCCCCTACGTGGTATTCACTTCTCCCCGTCATCCTCCTCCTTCCTTCCGGTTGCTGTGTTCGTTCATGTCAGGTTCACCACTGTTGGTACGTGAGCTTGCTGAACCAAGCTCGTCGACCTAACCTATTACAAGTGTTACTCCGATTGTCAACCCCCTCCCCTGATGGACCAAGGGAGGTATTTATAGTGTCCTGTGATTGATCCTGGGCCTTATGGGCCACCCGCCCCCCTGCGCCTTCGGGCCCATTCGTGCGTCTGGGCCTCGAAGGCCGCTCGTTCGGTCCATGGACCGCGGTCCGCGGTCCATGGTACCAACAATAACATTTATAACTTACCACATACTCATCAAATTAATTTTATGGCTAAATGTTATGGGTAACCAGAAAATATTACAGGCAACCGGGTAAAATGTTATGAGTTTGATAACATAATAATTACTTTGTACGAGAGGTACATTAGGAAAAAAATATTTAATAACGTTTAATCCACACTTAACAGGTTTGATGGGTATTTTTGTTTTTCAAGCCATATAAATTGGCTATAACGGTAATATATCCTATATTATATGACGGGTACACATATATCAGAGAGATAGTCTTATTAAAAGACAGTCTCGCGCGGTCCCGTGATTAACGAATTTCATAAAAATCCCCTATCTGTACCTACTGTAACCATATAACTGTATTGTCTTTTCACGTTTTATCAATCATTTGCTATTTAATTGTGATAGTTTAGGATCAAGTATTTACTAGACGAATCTCTATTACAGGTGTAATTTCAATGTATTACAAAATGTTTTCCCCTTTCTACATTAAATCCCTAAGGGTATTTATACACTTTCCTACTGAATTAGGCCTTCCTTCACTGGTGGGCCTGCTGGGCCTGGTCGGGAATGGGTCTGGTCTGATAAACCAGGGGTATCATCAAATTAATACCCAAACCTTACTAAATGTCAATCACCAGAAGACTTCCGTCTTCTTCCTTCCTGCTACTTATCATGAAATTATAATACTCTACTAATTAGGAATTGAGCTAAGCATTGATTATTCATTATCTACTAAAGATTAGTTAGTTAATATTTTAGTTAGACTTTGGTTAAACTTGGTGTGTTTGTATTTCTTTAAAATAGACTTGTTAAACATCTTTACAAGGTTAATGAAAGTAACTATTTTCATTTTGATTTCAATTAAGTTTTGAGTAGTTTAATATGGTATCAGTTGATTATTGTTCAACTTAGTTGATTTCCGACCTTTCTTGATTAATCCATTCTTGTGTCTCTTCCGTTTTTATCCTTCCGCATAACGTCGATATTGAATCTGCTCGCGTTCGTGCTCGCCAATCTTTCGCGTCTGCATCATACACGATTGGAGAAAATACGCTCGTCGATCTTCTTCCGTCGTCTTCTTGATTTCTCGCCGATCATCAACTACAAAAAACTAGCGCAGTTCTGACGCCCATCTACCAGCGGCCGCCGGCAGGTTACACTTGTCCATCGGCATAATTTTCCCTCGTAAATGAGAGAAATGAGTTGGCGACCAAGCCGACGGTGTCTTTTTATTTAAATGCCAGCTTTAATTTTCCCAACGGTCGGGAAGAAAAATTGCTGGTGGCCTAGCCGCTGGCTATTTTTCCCCGCATATTTCCAGCGGCTTAGCCGCCGGAAATTTTTGGAAACCCTAATTTACAACTTGCGCCGCCGTCGTCCCCCCCCCCGTACAGTCAGACTTAGTCAACTCGAACTTAAGTATTTCCTAGCAGCCTGGCCCCCGAGAATTTTATATATAAGTAAAAAAAAAATCAGATTCTTTCATTTTCCCCTAAATCGTTCTCACTCCTCCCTAATCTTCCCCAACTCTCCTCCGACGATCTAGGCTTCCTCCGGTCATTAATTTTCTTGTGGTCATCAAAGGTAAATCTTCTCTTCTTCTTATTCCCGTTTTTCTTCTTCTTCTTCTTCTTCTTCTTCTTCTTTTTCTTTTTCGTCTCTTCTTTTTATTTTCTTCTTCATTTAATCATCATTTTTTTGTTAATATTGGTCTTCATTTGAATATTGATTGTTTTATTTTTCTATTTTTTTAGTTTTTTGTTTATGTTAATTGATTTTGTTGTTGATCTTCATTTATTTATTTTGATTTGGGGTTTATTTGATTATTGTATTTAGGGGTTTTATCTATTTTAGTGTTTATGTATTTGGGATTTGTGTATTTTAGGGTTTATATATTTTAGGGTGTTTTAGTTTAGGGTTTTTAGTTTTAGTTATTATTGATTAATGTGTTGTTTAAGTTATTGTTTGAAGTTATTATTGATTGATTTATGTTATCATATAGTGTTTGAAATTTATTTAGGATTATATAATATTTAGGGTACTGTTATTATAGGGTTTGATATGGGGTTTTATATTTGATTTAATTTAGTGTTTATATCTACTGTTTTTGATATGGATTTTTGTTATCTATATCTAGTGTTTTTAATTTATGGATCTACTGTTTTTGATAGACAGTTATATATCTAGTGTTTTTGATATGGATCCACTGTTTTTAATTTAGTGTTTATATCTACATTTTAAATCTTGATTTAAATGTTTATTAATCTACTGTTTCAATTTATTTATTTAATTTTTTTTGGTATCATTTTCTGTTTTAAATCTTTATTTAGTGTTAATGTAGTTAAATAGTTTTGTTTTGTTTTGTTTTAAAACTTAATATGGTACTGTTTTAAAACTTTAAACACTTTAGTTAAAAAATTTAAATATTTATTTAGTGTTTTAATAAATTTTTAGTAATGCATGTAATGTTTTATTTTAGGTTACTAATTTATATTACTATTTATGTACTTTTTTATGTTGAATTATTGTTGGACTTTTGTTTCCGATATCCGATTCCTGCTGCGCCTAACTGTTTTCTCCGCCGGACATCTCCCGAGAGGTGTTTGTTTTGAAGGTTTGTAATTTACAAATTTAAGGTCTTTTGATATTGCGTATATGTTGCGATATATAGTTTATGATATCTTATGTGTTTTGTTGTGTTGATTGATCGATATATATTTTTGTGATATGTTATGTGTTAAATATTTTGTTGTAGGTTTTTGCGGATAGTTGTAATTAGCATTTGCGGTTGAAATTCAATTTGCGCTCTAATATTTATCGATCAATGTAATATTTTTTATTCATTTATTAATTAGTTAATATAATTTGCAGGTTAATTAAATAATTGAAAAATGAAATGCATGTTCTTAAATTGTGTGAATTTAAAATGAATACAAATTTTTTGAAATGAATGCTATAAAATGAAATGTCATGAAATGAATTAAAATGCATGAGTTAAAATGAATGCATGAGTTAAAATAAAATCAAAATTTAAATAAATTTAAAAATTATTTAAATAAATGTTTAGTAATTATTTTATATACATGTGTTTTTTAATTAGTTTTTAATAAATGTTTAGTAATTATTTATTAATTGAAATAATTAATTAATTAATTAAATAATTAGTTAGTTAATTAAATAATTAGTTAGTTAGTTAGTTAGTTAGTTAAATTTAATTAAATAATTATTTAATTAATTTTAAATAATTATTTAATTAATTAGGGTTAGAGTTAGTTAGTTTTTAAATAATTGTTGAATAATTAATTAAAATAATTAATAATGAATTAAGAAAATATTGGAAATTTCAATAATCAGTTTTTATATTAAGAAACTGATTTAAAATCCAATGTTTAAAACAATTATCTAAAAATTAAAATCATTTATTTAATTTATAATTAATTAAATAATTATTTAATCAAATATTTAATTAATTAATAATTAAAAAAAGTAACAATCTGATTTTTTATAAAGGTGATTGTTAGTTAGTTTTTATATAATTGTTTAATAATTAATTTTTAATTAATTAATTAAGATAATATTGGAAATTTCAATAATCAGTTTTTATATTAAGAAACTATTATATGGACGAAACATGGTGAGCGAACTTACGATTCAGAACTAAACATGGAAAATATAGTTGTAGATGACAATACTCACTCAGAATCCTAAGTTGCGCTTACCAGAATTTCCCCCAATCTTCAACGACACTACGGCGCAACCCGCGGGAGGGTTCAATATAAATTCTTCTGGAGTGTCGACTTTTAGAGCACCGCAAGTACAACTGCAGGAAATTCCGTCTCTTCAACAAACAATGCCACAATAGGAGTACACTACTCCACCACCGCGCGGAGGAAGACCGATTATCTTCTCACAATCGGCATTACGAAAGGCGGTCGCGACTAAATAAAAGAATAAAAACACAAAATAGAAAATAGAATAGTAATTACCGAATTTAATTTTTGTCGTCGAACATCAATTTCAATTTCATTTCATTATTTAAATAAAATAATAATTAAAAAAAAAAAATTTTTTTTTTAATTATTCAAAAAATATCCAGCGGCTTGGCCGTCAGGAATTTTTTCCCGGGGAATTTTTTTTTTCTACCGGAAAATATTGACTAGCGGCTTGGCCGCCAGAGATTTTTTCCAATTTTACACTACCAGCGGTCAGGCCGCCAGGATATAATTTCAAAAAAATATATGCAAGCGACGAAGACGCCGGTACTATTTTCGTTAAAATCGGAATCCACAATTTACTGTCGGCGGCTTGACCGCCGGTATATTACAAAGCTAGCGACACTAGGTTCGACGATGGAATACCGTCACCTTGGCCGTCAGAAAACGGCGGTCTGGCCGTCGATTTCTGTGCTCGCCGATTTTGCGATCTCGTGTGGATTCGAATTTGCGATCTCCATTTTGTACATTGACGATTCCAGTTTTCTCGCTGTTCATACTTTTGCAACTTACTGGTTTGCTTTTTTTGTTTTATAATCAGATTATTGCATACTATATTGTGATTTATATTCAGATTGTGTCATTGCATCAATCGAGTCAAATATTTTTTTTATATATAGCTAGATTGTCTCAATCACGCATTTTACTAGTTTACTCTAATTTTTTATATATAAAAAAATCAATTTATTGATTGTGTAGTTTACAGTTCTTCTACTATCGATTGTGCAGTTTAAGTTCATTTTTTTTTCTTTTGTCTGCTTCATTTCAATCGTTTATTGTTGTCAATTGAAATTGAACGATTGTTGATTATTACTTTGTTTATGACGCAAGGACTGTATGGAGACGTCAAAGATTCGTGCTTGTATTATCATCCTATTTTCTCTTTTCGTTAAAATTTGATTGCATCAAATGAAAGAAAGGGAGACTTCTTCCACATTTCTGGTGTTAGCGTCTCATTGATTCCTGACATCTACAAATGTCAGGTTTCACATTTCATCCGGACTCCTCTAGAGAAGGGAGACAACTATCTGTTCTGAAAAGAAATCTCTTCATAATACATCGGGTCTTGGACGTTGTACGTGCAAATCAAGTTATTCCACCGGAAAGAAACAATGATGGATAACTGAATCCTGAGCATCAAAGTTGGTTACAGAAGAATTGGATCATTTTTGACAGGATTCAGTCGTCAGTTGCTTCTCTGATATTTTCTTTGGTGATGGGTCATTCTACAACATATGATTGTTGGAACAAACTAAAAATGCATCTCTTACCAAGGAAAACGATTCATACCCAAAGTATCCTGGATAAGTTGAGGCATCTGAAAAAAATTGAAGAACAATCTATGAGTGAGTTTGTGATTCAAGTTAGGGCTCTGGCAGATAATCTTTCCGCTACTGGAGATAGAGTGTTTGATCGAGACATGATTGATTTTGTTGGGGATGATTTAGGCAAAGAATTTCGATCATTCATGTGTTCCATTCATTTTCAACCAAAGAAGCTTTTTGAAGAATTCCTTCATCTAATTATCAAGGAAGACTTCTGTTTGAAAAGACATTCAGATGACATGCCTCAACCTTTCGGTTTTGCTGTTAAGTAAAAGAAGTTCTATATATACTCAAGATAAATGTAGACATGATTTTAAATCACAGAAAAACAATCGTTGGAAAAGAACTCCAAAGTCTTCAAATTATATAGTGTGTCAATTGTGTGATAAGGCTGGTCATTCAGCCAAGACTTACAGAAGAGGACTAAAGACGTTTGTGGTTATGGAAGCTTCTGAAGAGCGATCTGAATGTCATTGGCTTCTTGATTCCGGTGCTTCAAATCATATGACTTGTGATCTGGAAGCTTTATCCGACACACAAGAGTATTTAGATAAAAATAAAATTATTATAGAGAATGGACTTGGCTTGTCTATTTCTCATATTGGCACAGCCAAATTAAATTCAGAACTTGGAGTTCTGAATTTAAGGAACACACTTTGTGTACCTCAACTTTAAATGAATTTACTTTCCAAATTAAATTTGCAAGTTCAGGTCCGTATAACTTAGTCATATAATATCTAACCCCTGTCACCTAAATATAAAAATAAAGATTAATATTCCATAGAAAAATAAAAATCAAAAATTAATTTAGAGTTAGTTAGTTGCCTTCCAATGAGAATCAAAAATAAATTATAAAATATTTTTTGTACTTTTTATGAATGTGGGACTAAAAAAGGTGTACATGTGTTATAGAGTATTTATTTAACACATGTACTTTTTGAATTCTATCAATGTGTACATGTGTTAAATAAATACTCTATAACATATGTACACTTTATTTAGTCTCGCATTTATAAAAAGTACAAAGAATATTTTATAATATTTTTAACTATACATTTTTAGTCCCACATCGATAAAATTCAAAAAACACAAAAAATATTGGTCTATAAATAAAGATTTATTTTGTCTAAAACAAATATTAAATCTTAAGAATGGGAAGAGCTTTTATTAAAAATAATATAGTTTTTTTCATAGACCAATTATAAATTTTTGGCTTTAAAATATTTTTTTGGTCTTAAAATAAATTTTTGGTTTTAAAAAACCGGTCGGGTATTTGGGTCGGGTACGAGTCAGACCCGACTCGCCAACCCACAAATCCGTTCCAACTAACCGGCTACCGGTTTTGGATTTTTTACCGGTTAACCGTCAGTTTTTAAAGCTTGCTACTAACTACTCTGGTTTATACTCTAGTCTCTAACATACCCCCCTCCCCTTTAATCTGGTTACCAACGAGATTGTTACGAAGATGTTTGAATGCTGCCGAAGGTAATGGCTTAGTTAGTATATCCGCCCATTGCTTTGTTCCGGCGATATGTTTTACCACCAGATCTCCTTTTTCCATGCGTTCCCTAACGAAGTGCAAGTCTAGGGCCACATGCTTTAATTTTATATGCCCGATAGGATTATGGGCTATGAATGATGCTTCCTGATTATCTGTAAGAATAACCATTGGTCGAGGAACTTTTATTCCTAGTTCTTTCATCATGGAGCAAACTCCTTCGATGGCCTGAGTAGTTGTTGCAATTGCACGGTATTCTGCTTCAGTACTCGATCTCGCCACCGTATTTTGCTTTTTTAAGGCCCAAGATAGAAGAGTGCCTCTAACGTAAATCAAATATTCAATCTTGCTCTTTCTATCAACCATGTCTCCTCCTCAATCTGCATCACAATATGCAGGGATATTACAATCTTTCATATTTCTAATTAAAATACCATTCTTGGGGGTGCCCGAAAGATAGCGCAGCACTCACTTTAATGCTGTCCAATGAGTAGGCTTTGGGGACTCCATGTATTGTGATAACTTGTTAACTGCAAACGTCGAGTTAAGATCGTATATTGTAATGATCCTACAATCTGTCTATACTGTTTACTGCTTTCAATAGGCTCCTTATTCGACATTAAATTTATATTTGCAACCATTGGAGTTGATGCAGGCTTTAAGTTGTCAAGGCTATGACTTTTGAGTAAATTTTCCAGATATTGTGTTCGCATTAAGTGTAGCCCTTCTTTTCCTCGTGAAAGTTGTATTCAAAGGAAAAACTTTAAATCTCCCAAATTTCCGACCGGAAAGATATTTGATATTTGCGAGATGACTTCATCAATAACGTTCACCGTGCTTCCGGTAATTATTAAATCATCGACGTAAACACAAATGTAAATTTTAGTCATACCCACCACTTTGAAAAACAGAGACGGATTAATCTTTGATTGTTCAAATTCAAATGAACTTAATACATTCGAAGGCGTCGAAACCAGCATCGAGGGCTCTGTTTTAACCCATATAAATCTTTGTTTAGCTTGCACACGTAATCTGATTTTTCCGGGTCCTGAAATCCGTAAGGTTGTGATATAATAATTCGTTCATCCAACTTTCCATGAAGGAAAGCGTTGGATATATCAATTTGACGAATCGACCAATTGTTAGTTACAACCATTGAAAGAATCAAACGAATTGAAACAAGATAAATTACCGGGCTAAATGTCTCCTTGTAATCTGATCCTGCAATTTGTCGTAGTCCATTGGCGACTAACCTTGCTTTGTACCTTTCGACAGTGTCATCGTCATTGTATTTTACCCTAAACACCCATTTGGTGTTGATGACATGATCATTTTTGCTTCGTGAAATCAATGACCATATTTCATTCTGTTGAAGCGCATCGAATTCCTTCTTCATTGTTGTTTTCCATTCTGGAATTTCCATAGCCAGCCTTGGTGATCTAGGAACCGCAATCGAGGTTATGTTCATCACGTATTTAGGATTGAGCTTCACTATTCCAGACATAGCTCGAGTTTTCATTCTTGGTGCGACTTCAATATCATCGCTACTGTCTGAATCTTGATTCTCCGATGTGGCTTCAATGTTATCGTCGCTGTCCGAATCTTGATTCTCCGGTGAGGCTGGTCCAGAAATCAGTTCTGGTTCATTTTCAACATTGGGTATCGGTTCGTTGTTAGTCGGTGGATCCGAGAGTATCGTCGGGTCGTCGTTAACCGATAACTCGTTGATTCTGCTATCCGAGAGTGCCAATGTTTCCGGTTCTCTCCCAATGTTGGATGTCGGGTTGTCATTTGGTCGTTTTTCCAGACCTAAAGATCGATCATTGGACTCGTTGCTCGTTGATTTAGGCCCGATGTGTTCACGGACGATGCGTCGAATTCGTCGACTCTGCTGACCGAAGATATACGTCGACCAATGGACAGATATTTTGATGTCTTTGATGGAGCCGTTGATTGAGAGTTATTGTGTAATGAACCGTTGAGGGAGAAATCCATTTCTGCAAATGCCACATCTCTCGAATTGAATTTCCGTCGAGAGATAGGATCGAAGCATAGATAGGAAATTCCGGTCATTGGGTACCCAATGAAGATACACGACCTGGATTTGTCATCTAATTTCCCATTTCTTTGTGCTCAAAGACAAGGGTAGCATTTACTCCCAAACACCTTCAATTTATCATATTCCGGTAACCTGTTGAATAAAACTTCCATTGGAGATTTAGTTTTCAGAATTGAAGATGGATTTCTATTATAGTTGTAACAGGAAGTCATTACACCAAAATCCCAGAATGATTGTGGTAGATTTGCAAAATTCAGTAGACTTATCGTTGTGTCAATTAGATGTCGATGACGACGTTCCACGTGACCCATCTGTTGATGGGAGTAGGGAGCGGAGAGCCTATGCTGAATCCCAAGTTGTGCAAATCTTTTCCCCAATTTTTGGAATTCTAGTGCGTTATCCATTTGTATCGCGTGAATTTTTCGATTACATTGACGTTCAACTAATGCCAAAAAAATTTCAAAAACTGCATATACATCATTCTTACGATTCAAAGGATAAACCCAATTATAGTTTGAGTAAGCGTCAACAAAATTTATTTGAATCCTTCATGAGAATTAACCGTAGCCGGCCCCATATATCCGAAAAAATTAATTCAAGAGGCTTATATACGGGCTTATATCCGGAGTCTGTCTGGACGGATGAGGGAAAGCATGGGATTTTCCAGCAAAACATGAATCACAAATATTTGAATTAGCTAAATCTTTATTGAACTTTATATATCCTTTGTTACATAGAATATTCATAGAATTTTTATTCAAATGTCCTAGTGAATGCCAAAGTTTAAAGGATGATTTAGACTTTTGACATAGTAAGACAATTCCAGATTGATTGATTTTCAACGGTAGTTCGTACAATCCTTCACGTACCTTGCCCTCTATAAGCACATCACTCGTATCGGTATCACTCGTATCAGCATCACTCTGATACCATATGAGATTATCAAGTAGATGAATCTCTGTAAATCGATGCAGACTGTTTCAATCACCGATGAGCTTTATTGATGATGATAGAATATATTTATAGTACAATGTATAGTAACTAGGATATAACAACTAAGATATTATTCTTGGTAATTAGTTTTAACTACTCTAGTCTCTAACAGTAATCATTTCGGCAACAATCGTTCGACTAGTTTGGTGACAAAATTTGAATTTTTTAATTTCACTTGTTCTTCTATCAACGGACAACATAAGTTGACTTATGGTATTTTTTTCTTTACTTGGATGAATTTTTTTAAAATGGTTCCAAAAATGGTTAGTACCACTCTTAGAATTGGACGTAAAGATTTTAGGACAATAATTACACTTAGCCGCATTATTATCATTTGTAAGTTTCGTAAAATGATTCTAAATTTCAGAAATTGTTTTTTTCTTTTTGATCATAAAGACATCTTCAATAGCAATGGAACTAGAAAAAATATTTAAGATTAAAGGAATAATTCTATGACTTTAACTTCAAATTAAAAGTTAAAAAAATAATTACCTTGGAGTATTTATAGTGTTGTTCGTTTCAATTCCATTCGATTCATTAATATCATTAGAGGTCATATTTGAGGTGGTAACCTGCATTAATATTGTCATAAACAGTGATTATATACCAAATTCTACACATGAATGAATAGATGGATAGATGATGTTAATTTTTTTGTAGATTGAATATTATTTTGGCACTTAGTAACGAGGTAGTTACTAAGTAATACTCTATAAACAGCTTCCAAAAATGACTCTACAAACGACTCCCAAAAATGTACAAAGACTTCCAAAAATGACTCTACAAAAAACCAAACGAAAGCAACATGGATAAAGATGAAATCTATTTTATTGTTTGTGAAGATTGAGAAGTTCGGCGACGACAAGGAGATCGAGGTCCGGCAACGTCGAGGAAAGATCCGACGACAGTAAGGGAAGAGCCGACGACGGTGAGGAAAGGGCCGACGACGGCGAAGAGAGAGAAAATGAAAGAGAAAGAGGAAAGAGAAATAAAATTAGAATTTAAATTTAAATTTTAGGATATGAAAATTAACTAATTAAAATTTATAAAAGATGACAAATTTATAATTATGCATATTAAATTTTTTATAAAATGTTTTATATAAAATCATATTAATTATTTATATTTTAATAATTTTTTTAATAAATTACTTCAGGTTTCGGGTGAGTCGGGGTTTGACCCAAACCCGACCCAAAAATACTCGAGTTCGGGTCGTTCTCATCGGGTTCCGTGATCGAAAATATCAACCCAATCCTAGACCCGCCGACATGATTGGGTTCGGTCAGGATGAGTCAGCCGCACCGTGATATCTTACGGCCGACCGCACCTGATTCATTGTGTATTAAAACATTTGTGATCGAATGAATGCAGAATATGTCAACAAATAAAAACGATAACATTTGTGAATTGAATTCAAAAGAACTAAAAACGATAATTTTGACAATTTGAGAATACTCGGACGCCGTTTTCATATAACACGACATAAATATGATATTGTTAGGCCAGGAGGGTTATACATGTCTAACACGACGTGTATAACAAAACATGAAATTGGAGTTATAGATAAATCCAAATTATTAAAAACAGTATTTAGATTTTTTTAAATTAAGCTGGAATGGAGTGGGGCTGGCCGGTGACTGGGGCATCTTATTTTTAAGACTCCGGTAAGGTAAGTCAAAGAATCTTACTGGCGGTGGTTGAGTTTATTGAAGGTCCTGAAATGAGGTGCCAGATGTGGGCTGAGGTTCATACTATGTTCCTTCTTCCTCTCCTCATAAATCTAAGCATATGTTCTTCTATTCCACCAACTGTAGTTCACATCGGAGCGTTGTTGACGTTCAATTCCACCATCGGAAGATCTTCCAAGATTGCAATCCAGGCGGCAGTAGACGACGTTAATTCCATGCCTGGAATCTTACATGACACCAAACTTGTTGTCAAAATGCATGATTCAAACTCCAGCAATCCTTTCCTTGCCATCGTGGAAGGTAGGGAAACGTGTTGTTTCTTCTAATAATTCAAAATCAAATCCTTGTCGTTTTTGCTTCAGCATTACAATTGACGGCGACCAAGAGCGACAACATCGTCGCACTCGTCGGATCGCAGTCATCTGTCCTTGCACACGTGGTTTCCCAAGTAGCTAAAGAAATCCAAGTCCCGTTGCTCTCTTTCTCGGCCACGGACCCAACTCTATCACCAACCCAACACCCATTCTTCGTGCGAACCACACACAGCGATCTGTTCCAAATGTCGGCAATCGCCGAGATGGTCGATCACTACGACTGGGATAAGGTGATCGCGATATACATCGACGACGAGTCCGGCCGAAACGGTATCCAAATTTTAGGCGACAAGCTTGAGGAGAGGCGGCGTGAGATCTCCTATAAAGCCGCCCTACCTCCTGGTCCCCGATGCACCAAGAACGACATCACGGACTTGTTACTCAAGTTGGTAATGATGGAATCGAGGGTTTTCGTTCTTCATGCAAATCCCGAGAATGGCATGGCCATTTTCTTAATAGCGAATTCTCTCGGAATCACCGGCAACGGCTCTGTTTGGATTGCGACGGATTGGTTGACTTCCGTTCTGGACACAGATCCGACGACTATGCATATGGATATGATCCAAGGCGTTGTTGGGTTACGCCTGCACATCCCTGAGTCGGGTCGGAGAACAGCCTTACTCTCTCGGTGGAACAGACTTTCCAAAGAAGAACACGCCGGTTTGAATTCTTACGCTTTGTACGCCTACGATTCCGTATGGACCATTGCGTACGCCGTCGAAGAGTTTCTAAAATCCGGTGGCGTAATCTCTTTCTCGAAAGATAGCAAGTTCGAACAAGTCGCCGGAGGAGTCAGTAGCAAACTACATCTTGAGTCAATGAGTGTGTTCGATGGTGGCAATTTTCTTCTGAACGAAATTCTGAAGACAGATGCTTTAGGTTTAACTGGTCCTATACGATTCGATTCCGACCGACAACTTGTCCGTCCGGCGTATGACATCATCAATGTTGTTGGAACAGGATACCGGAAGATTGGTTATTGGTCAAATCACTCCGGCATCTCCGTGGAACCACCGGAAAAGCTTTACTCCACACCCTTTGTCCATTCTGTGATAAAGAGACGGAAGAGTGGAAGACTTAAAACTGTGATATGGCCCGGAGAGACTACGATCCAACCTCGTGGATGGGTGGTCCCGCAGAAAGGGCGTCAGATGAGAATTGGGATTCCCTATCGGGCGACTTACCAAGAGTTTGTATCAAAATCGTCAGACAGTGATACCATGATCGGATTCTGCGTTGATGTTTTCGTTGCTTCGGTGAGCTTGCTTTCCTACGCCGTTCCTCACCACTTCGTCCCTTTCGGAGACGGTCGGAGAAATCCAAGTTACACAGAACTTGTGAGAATGGTGGAAAAAGGGGTAAGTGATGGAATTAAAGAATGGATGACGAATTAAAGAGAAAAATGAATGAATGAATTAATTAATTACCGACGGAGTTTGATGCAGGAGTTTGATGCCGCGATCGGAGACATCACCATAGTGACGAACCGGTCCAAAATCGTAGATTTCACCCAGCCATTCATGGAGTCCGGTCTGGTCATACTGATGGCGGTGAAGAAGCACGATACAAATACTTGGGCATTCCTGCTTCCATTCACTCCGTCGATGTGGTTGGCAACGGCCGGATTCTTGCTCGTCATCGGAATAGTGGTTTGGATTTTGGAACATAGGTTGAACGACGATTTTCGAGGTCCGTTCAGGAAGCAAGTTGCCACGATTTTCTGGTTCAGCCTGTCGACTTTATTTTTCACCCAGAGTAAGCGAACCAAACCGAACCAGTTCAATTCTAGACGGTACATCTGTCTTCTGATTTTGTTCGTTATTTCGATCGTGCAGGAGAGAAAATGGTGGGCCCATTGGGGCGGTTGGTGGTTTTGCTGTGGTTGTTTATTGTTTTGATCATTCAATCCAGCTACACGGCCAGCCTCACCTCGATCCTCACGCTGACGCAACTCAGCTCAGAGATAAAAGACGTCGAGAGTCTGATTCGAAGTGGTGATCCGATCGGCTTTCAAGTCGGATCTTTCGCCGAAGATTACATGGTGGATCAATTAGGGATCTCTAAATCGCGACTGAGAACGCTCGACACGCCTCATGATTACGCTAATGCTCTGGATCTGGGGGTTCGGAATGGAGGTGTGGCCGCCATAATCGACGAACGATCTTACGTCGATGATTTTCTATCCACTAACTGTAACTTCCAGATCATTGGTTCAGAGTTGATGAAGAGCGATTGGGGATTTGCATTTCCACAAGATTCGCCTTTAGCAATAGACATGTCCACCGCCATTTTAAAACTCTCGGAGAACGGCGAGCTCCAGAGAATTCAAAACAAATGGTTGACGGTGAGTCATTGCACTCCGATGGGCGACGAATTGAAATCGAACCAACTCCATCTTAGTAGCTTCTGTGGCTTGTTCTTCATATTTGGTGTGGCGTGTGCTCTTGCACTTCTTCTCATGTTCTGTAGATTCTATCGAAAATACATCTACTTAGCAATGTCAGGGAGAAGAATGCAAATAACCTCATAAGGGAAAGTGAGCAAAAAATAAATCATACAAGCACAAATAGAAAATAACCCCATAAGGGTTAATACATAAATAACCTCAGAAAGGGATGTATAAAATAATTCGTATGATTCAAATATAATCAACTGAGTTATTCGATCTATCCATCTTCTTCACTTCGATCTATCTTCTTTTTATCCGACAGGCTCTGCATCGGTCACTCTCCTTTAACTTTATCTCCGAACACACTCTAGCAACCTTCCTGGAACAACCTCACAATCTACAAGCCAACACTACCATAACACAACTACCACGGTCTAATCTTGAAACTTCCGGGGACCTCTGTCTTCTCGATGGAACTCCCAACAATCCATACCGTCTTCCAACGTCATACAATATCAATTCTCTCTTCCGTAATCTTACGAATAAAATAGACTAGCTACATCTGTTAGAAATTGCATTTCCTAGGAATACCAAAACTCCATGACCTTTCTCCGATCATTGACGAACCAGATCAAAAACCAGAAACAATCACCGGAGAAAGCAACACCGAGTATAAGAAATGGGTAAAATCAGACCAATTGGTTTTCACCTGGATAGGATCCGTTCAGGCCATGATCCTTCACTGCACCACCTCCAAGGAAGCGTGGCTACTGCTCGACCGCTTGCTCTCCGTTGTGCAACATCCACCTGAAATCCCTTCGAACGAAACTCCGTGCTACCAAGAAGAAAGCTGATGTTACGATGTAAGAGTACCTAATGGATGTACGAGCAATTGTTGATGCCCTGTGCGCTGCCAGCTCTTCCATAGAGGAAGAAAAAAAATCATCGACTACGTCGTGGACTGACTGGATGAAACCTACAGAAGTTTCTTCATACATTGGTGAAACATGCCTGATTACGTCAGTTACTCCCAGCAACGTCTTTCAACAAGGACTAGGGTTCCGTCGCTTTATGTCGGACCCCCGGAGAGATCCACGGTTACGGACAAGTGTCTACGTCAAGTACTCAAGTCAACACTAGGAATCGGCGACTGGGACTACCAAGTCGCCGACTCCAGAGGTGAGCCACCGATTCCAGGCCTCGTTGGTCAGTTATGGTAGGCTTTCAACCTGGCTCATGGGAAATCGATGGCTCCACCCTGAGTCGTCAACTCCCAGCCGTTACTTGACTTGGCCCACGTCATTAAGACACCTTTAATAGGGCACCATAATAGCGTGGGCCCCACGGGTAACGAATGAGAAACGTTCCAAGGACCCTATAAAAGGGGCCCTTGGGGGGTTCTCATTCATCAACAATCACCCTACACAACACTTGACACCCACACTCCAACCAAAGCAACTAAGGAGCCCGAGTCGTCGATTCCCACACCTGAGTCGCCGACTCCCCTCCTCTCTGCAGGTACATTGACGTAGAGCGTGCGTCGTGGACTTCAAAGCCTCCGACCTTCCTCGCAACCCTGCGAGCCTACTGGTAGCAGATTCCGTGCTTCATCAGTTGGCGCCGTCTGTGGGACTATCGAACTACGATATTCCGTCGTAATCGCGAAATTTTCCCCTCGCAAAGTTCGGCTCGATTCCCTTCAGGTGAATCGCTGACTTTGTGTCAAGGAATCGTCGATTCTTAAAGGAAATCGCCGACTCCACCTAGTGAGTCGCCGATTCCGGGTTATTCTGCTAGCTAAGAGTGTTGTCCTCGACTCGACTCGAAAGACAAAAAACCTAAGGCCAATCGCCGACTCCACCTGCTGAGTCGCCGATTCCATTTGGTTTCTTTCGAGTTAGTTCGATCAATACCTGCACTTCGGTTGGAATTCGCTTTTGTCATCCATGACTTCTGAAAGGCAAAAGCACGATTACCATCTGAGGAAGAAAGGCAAATCCTCAGTGGCACCCGATGGGGCACAAACTGAGCATCCTCAGCAAAGCAGGCAAGCTGAGAGGTTCGAGGATGCTCAAACTGACTTGCCCCTTCGGACATCCCTCCCTCCCGCTTTAGAAGCGAGGTTGATTAACTTCATGGAGAACATGGAGCAAAGAGTTAACAACCTCGAGAAAGCAAGGAGTCAGAGGACCATCGCCCGCGAAGGAGTGGGTGAATCTCCCTCTCACAATTCTCCGTCTGCGGAGAAAAAGAAAGGTCCAGAACCAGAAAAATCAAGAGCTGGACCAAGTAAGAGTCGCACTGAAAGGACTCTTACAACACGGTTCATGGAGGACCTCCGTCGGAAGCTGGCTGACAATCCGGTCGCCAGCGGTCCGATCGAATTCCTGAGAGTCAAAAGTGCTCCTTTCTAAGAGGACCTTTTGAAGATGGCCTTTCCACCAACCTAGCGGGTACTCAGAATAGAGTCGTACGATGGTTCGGGTGATCCAAAAGATCACGTCAACCTCTACCTCAATGTTCTGAAACCGCAAACCACCGACAACGCACTGCTGTGTCGAGCATTCCCCGACACTCTCAAGGGCAGTGCCTATCGGTGGTTTTCCGGTCTGCCAGCTGGATCAATCTCTAGCTTCGTGGACCTCTCATCCAAGTTCATCACCCAACATGTGGGGATGATTAGGATCAAACACAGTGCCAATGCACTGCTGGCACTGCGACAGAACAAGCTGTCGTTAAGGGATTACACGATTAAGTTCACTTCAATGATGACAGAAGTGAACGACTTAATCCCGAGTCTGGCCATAGCGGGGTACACGAATGGGCTAGTACCCTACTCCCCTTTGGTCCTGAATCTTACGCTCCATAAAGTGGAGACCTTACCTGACCTCTTCCAACGAGCTCAATCATTCATTGAGGTGGAAGAGCAGAATGAAAACAAGCTAGTGGAACTTGAGAACACTAGCTTCAAAAAACCAAAGTTCGAGAAGAAGGGCTACAGTGAGAAGAACAATTTTCACGGCTCTTCGAACATATACACTGACAATGCGGCTGATTCCTTCAAAAAAGAATAGAAGCTTAAACACGATAACAAGGTGTATCAAACCTCCACCAAACAGTCGTCAAGGTGTCCACCTCAACCATGGAAGGATCGGACCCCGCTAACAATCAGCAAAGGCGAGCTTTTTGAGAAACTGAAATTCTGAGCGGATCTGCCCGCTCTTCGCTCTATGGACCCTGCAACCAAGGATAGTCGTCAAAAAGGTGGTAGATTCTGTAAATTCCACAGGGACCACGACCACCCGACGGACTATTGCAGGGAGTTCTCGCTTTATGTCGAGCAACTGATCTCGAAGGGTGAACTTGACAATTTTGTCAAAGGATCCCGAGGTCGGGACGATTGCAAGTCTGATGACACGAAGGGGAAGCGTTCACGCTCTCCTTCGCCAGACAGCGACAGTAGCGAGGACCAGCCACGGAAAACCATCAATATAGTATTTGGTAGTGGATCCATTGCAAGGCTAGCATAACTAAGAGGAATAGACCAAAGAATAAGTTGTCATCCAAAGGTCCCTACATCTGGCACACGGACAATATGCAGCAATACTACGCTTAGTATTGAACACGTTATTCCTTATGGCCTCTTAGTATATATGTTAGTACAAATTACAAAGTAGAATAATCAGATTTACCTTTGTAATTTCCATTTCAATAAAGTTTACATTTATCATCTACCTACGACTCTAACTAGCACCCCACATTATAAATCTATTTTGTCGCTATGGCCTTAATAGATTAAAATCGTTTTGACACATTAGACTTAACGATTCAACCCAATCTTGTCGCTTCAGCCTTGATATGGATCCAAAAGTTACTCTGTCGCTACGGCCAGAGTTCAACTACGCATTAGGGTATAAAAGCAGAGTCTTAGGTAGTTGATAAGTACAAATGAACCCAACCATAAGAGGTTCTAAGTATCCACCACACTTACCAGAATCTATTATGTCGCTATGACCTTAATAGATTAGTAATCGTTTTGTCGCTATAGCCTTAACGATTCAACCACATCTCGTCGTTACGACCTTGATGTGGGTTAAAAGTTACTCCGTCGCTTCGGTCGGAGTTGAACTACATATTAAGGAATCTAGAGTCTTAGGATCGAAAAAAGTTCTAAGTGCTTACGTCACTTAGTCTAGAAAATTCTAAATCCTAGCTAAAATAATTAAGGAATCCGACAGTTTTTTGTATCTCAAACTTATTACGTCACTTAGTTTTGCGAGTCTCGATTAGTTGTGAAGTTTAATTTATTTCGCGAGTTTAGCCGTAGACTGAGCTACGATTCGTACGACCAAGACTACGCTCAGAGTGGCTAGCGATAGGGTTAGCAGAGTCTAATTTACGTTCAAAACAGCTAAATTACGACTTGTGAATTTAGTTTCGGGTCTTAGTTACAATTCAAAAAATAAATTAAACAAATAATTAATTTAGAAAGCAAAATAATTGATATTAAGTTCCAAAAGATTACAAAAAACATATCAAAAATATCAGAAGTTACAAGCTAAGAAGAAATTAAAAAAAAAAATCTAGTCTTCTTCGTCGTTATTCAGCTTGTCTAGGGCATCCTTGTTTTTTCCTTTTTCTCGGGATGCTCGTCTACCCACGTCATGATATCCGAAATAAAGTTTTCGGGTAGTGATGGGAACACGGAGGTACCAAAGAAGCTAAGTTCTTGGAGTTGATCGGATTGATACTTTTTGTCCAACTCCAAGTCCTTAGCCTTATCCAGAAGAGCGGAGTTCTCCTTCTTCGCATTTTCCAACTCCTCCTTAGAGCGAGAGAGTTGGTCGTTCATCTCAGCGCACTTCCTCTCCAGCTCAGAATTAGTGCTTCTCAAGTTCGCATTTGTGGTTTCAGATGAAACCACATTTCCAATCTCATCTTCTAGCTGAACCCGCATGTCTTCTATTTGCTTAGAGGCACTCTTCTGTTCTTTGCGGAGTCCCAAAATCTTCGCAACATAATCATCGATTTTCTTCTTCTGGGACTTAATCGTCTTCTCCTTCTTCGGGATGACGTTGTCTCTAAGGTTTTCAAACTTTCTCTTAACATGTGTCAGCTTGCCCAGCTGCTTCTCGCTATTCTTGTACTTGGCGTCCAGCTCATTATATCGATCCTGAATTTTTTGGACGTCATTTATCGAATCCATACCAAAACAAGCATGGGCCATGTAGCAAGCCTACATAAAAAACAAAACAAGTTAGCAAACAAACAAAAACAATAAGTAAAAAGATGTTTTCGGAAAGTAGAAGCACTTACATCGTTCAGAGCTGTCATGAGCTCACTCCGAACCCATCTTCCGATCCGGATTTCGCCATTAAGATGGACATGGCATCCGACCTGACTTGTGGATCAGCCATAAAGTCGGGAAGGGGCATGCCACTCGTATAAGGTACGAAACCAGCCCGCTCAGGTGCGGCTCGAGAGCTTGAGCCCCTCTCAAACGTGCTCGGGGCCTTGGGAGCTTTGGCCTTCTTTTCCAGTCTAATCAGCTTCGCACGTCGATATCTCGCGGCCATGTGCGGAGCGGCAGCATCGAAATATAAAAGCGTTCGCTTCTTTCCGCTCGCCATCTCTTCATCTGTGGGAGGTTTCTGAACCTCCACAACATCTTCAAACGTGAAGTCCTCACGCTGGCAGAGGACAAAAGGCACGCCACGGGGCAGGTGGTGAGCTTTCAGAGCCTGGGTTATCTTGGTGACAGCGATCACATCATCCGCCATCAAGCTCAGATTCACGCTCAGCTTCGCGCAATTCGGGTCAGCTCAAACTTCCCGACTCCCAAGAAGAAACTCAGAATTGACAAAAATAAATTCTTTCTTCCACACTCCATGGTTAGTTGGAAGATCATCTACCACGTTACGATCGAGGTTTCGTCGCGCTAACCCGAGACGACCCGATCCAACCTTCCCATCCTTGCACAACTTGTAGTAGTTGAGGAAAAGGTATGGGGTGGGAGTAACATTCAGACTCCAACAAACGTTGAGGAACCTTCTCAACGTCACAAAGAATCCCGTTGGTAGTTGTGACAGTGAGACTTCAAAGGCAAGCAGCAGTTCACTCATGAGCTCCGGAATGGACAGCTCAGGGAAATGCTTGAAATACATCTTGGGTAGAGCCTGGAACCCCGGTGGCGGAAGGTTCGTAGGCTGGTATTGCGACATCCAGAAGCAGAGATATCTAGAAATCTTCATCACCCTCAAAAGATCTCAAGCCTCTTTCGCACTAAGGATGGAGGGGGGATGCACTTCAGATTGACGCGTAAGCGTCGCCATAGTCATAACTTGTTCAAATCGACCCTCGCCCGAGCGGTCGACAGGGAGCAGTTGCGTCGCGCCATTGACATACGTTTCGCAATGCGCATATCCGGTCGGATTCACGACCCCAATATAGTTTGAGGGATCAACATCGGAATCTCGACCTAAATCCATCTCGACTGGAGATGGAGGAGTTCTCTCTCTTTCACGACGACCCTTATCTGGAGCAGGGCCAGGATTCTCGGCCTCCTCTTGATCAGGCACATAGATTTTGCCTTTACCATGGCCTCGTCGTCTCTTCTTCTTTTTTGAACCATCGTCCTGAGATGGTCGCTTGTTAGGGTTCATCCCAGACACGATGACACCCTCGGAATTCACCATCAGTGGCTCAGTATTTGTAGTTGAATTATCCACTGTTTGAATGGGAATCGCCGACTCATCTACCGAAGTCGTCGATTCAACTGGCTTAGTCGCCGACTCATAGCGGATGTTTAAGGCCTCAGAGTCGGTGGCTAATTTTTCCCTCCTCTTGAAGGAGGTCTTCTTCTTCGAAACCCTGGGAATCGTCGACTCACCAGGGATTTCTCCCTGCACAACTTCCGGCATGATCTCCGAAACCTTGTCCGGAATCGTCGACCCCGCAGTGGGAATCGTCGACCCAGCCAGAGGCTCTAGCAGCTCGTGCACAGAAGCACTCAAAAGGTCGTCAGAGGATGGAACAACCGGAATCAACGATTCAACGTCTTTGGGAGGAGACGGAATCGACGACTTAACGACGTTCAACATCTCGACGATAGTTTCTTCTCCGGCCATCTCCGCGATCATAGAGGCGGTTTCGGCATCAGAAAGGTGAGGACTAGTCTCTGCCACCTCGGAGTCGTCGATTCGAGTTGAATTGAACTGGGGAATCGGCGACAGAAGGATCTAGGGTTTGGTAGGCAATTCGAAATTGGGGAAAAGTGAAGTGAGAAGTGTGAAGCGCTCACCACTATTTATAGCCCCTGGGAAAATTGCAAAACCCCCTTAGAAAATCCGAAAATTGCAAGGGAAGGAATCAGAAATCGATTTCCAAATCCCTGAAATCACGCCTGACTCGACGATTCCCAAGCTGAATCGTCGATTCCGGTCACTATTTTGCAAAATTTGAGAGATATATTTCCTTAATTGGAAAATTTGCATATATTTTCTAAATATCTCTAAGGAACTTCTGAAAGATCCGATGTTTCACAATAGGAGTCGACGATTCCCAGAAGGAGTCGCCGACTAAAGAGGGAAAAATTCAAAACAACCCTCGCAGTTATCCAAAACATAGGAGTCGACGATTGAGGCATCCAGTCGCCGACTCAGGGTAAACAACAACACATTTTCAGGAGGAAGTATCACAAGCTCTCTCCGACACTTCTGTCGCTACGGCCAGAAGTTGTCACATTTCAAGAGAGAGTATTACAAACTCTCTCCAGCATCAGGGTTCAAAATTGCAAAAGGAACCCTCGAGTTTCGAATACTCTAGTACTTCAAAAACCACTCATTCCAAAGGTTATGTGTCGCAAAAGGCACGATTTTCGAGGGGGGGTATCACAAGCTCTCTCGACAGTTCTGTCACTTCGGACATAATTCGTCACATTTCGAGGGGGAGTATGACAAACTCTCCCGACACTTCTGTCACTTCGGACATAAGTCGTCACATTTCGAGGGGGAGTATCACAAACTCTCCCGACACTTTTGTCACTTCGGACATAAGTCGTCACATTTCGAGGGGGAGTATCACAAACTTTCCCGATACTTCTGTCACTTCGGACAGAAGTCGCCACATTTCGAGAGAGAGTATCACAAACTCTCCCGACACTTCTGTCGCTTCGGTCAGAAGTCCTCACATTTCGAGGGTGAGTATCACAAGTACTCCCGACACTTCTGTCGCTTCGGTCAGAAGTCGTCACATTTCGAGGGTGAGTATCATAAGTACTCCCGACACTTTTGTCGCTTCGGCCAGAAGTCGTCACATTTCGAGGGTGAGTATCAAAAATACTACCGACACTTTTGTCGTTTCGGCCAGAAGTCGTCACATTTCGAGGGGGAGTATCACAAACTCTCCCGACACTTCTGTCGCTCTGACCAGAAGTCGTCAAAGTATTTTGAGCACGGTAAAATCTGTCGCTTCGGTCAGATTTACCAAGGATCAATTTGAGCAAAGGAGAGGCATCAAGGAAGGTAAAATCGCACAGTAAGTTTAATAAGAAAAAATATGCGTTTTGGACTGACCTAGTTGTTTTGCAGGATGTTTCCTTTTTTGCAGGTAAGATTCCGCCATCTTGGCTAGAATCAGATTCTAATAGTGAATCAACAGGTTCTGTCACCTTGGCCAGAATCAGATTCTAATAGTGAATTTGTAGCCTTGATCAGAATCAGACTCTGATAGTCAGTCGGTTTGTCTCGTCGCTTCGTCTCGTCGCTTCGGCCTTGATAGACCAAAGGTCATTTTGACGCTTCGGCCTTAATGATCTCAAGGGGGGAGTATCACAAGCTCTCCCCGACACTTCTTTCGCTTCGGCCAGAAGTCGTCAAACTCCGGAGGTAGTATCACAAGCTCTCCCGACACTTCTGTCGTTTCGGCCAGAAGCTGTCACATTTTGAGCATGACAGATCTGTCGCTTCGGCCAGATCAATCAAGGATTTATTGAGCATAAGGAGGAGCAACACGAGAGGCAGCTCCACACGGAAAGGTCAGTAAATCAATGAGTATATCCTTTGGACTGATCTAGTTGTTTTGCAGGATGTTTTTTTTTTTGCAGGAAATTTTCTAATAGTGAACCAGACTCTGTTAGTGAGTCAATCTATTTTGTCGCTTCAGTCTTAATAGATCCAGGTCCACTTTGTCGCTTTGACCTTAATGGACCAAGAATTATGTTGTCGCTTTGGCTTCAATAATTCTTCTATTTTATCGCTTCGACGTTGATACACTTGGAGATCATTCTGTCGCTTTGACCTTAATGATTTCGACCCATCTTGCGCTTTGGCCTATGGGGTAACCGTCGTTGTGGACGTAAAGTCGCTCTTGATCAGGGTGGACTATAAACATCAGTTCTGATAGTGAACTAGATTCTGATAGTGAATCCACGCATTCTGTCGCTTCCACCAGAATCCACGCGTTCTGTCGCTTCGGCCAGAATCCACAACAAAAGTCGCTCCTGATCAGAGTAGGACTTTAAACACGTAGTTCCGCTGGCCTGGAACTAAATTCTGATAGTAAATCAATCCATCTGATAGTGCATAGATCACGCGGAGTCATTGTATCGTTGTAAACGCAATGACTCGATCCCATCTTGTCACTTTCGTCTTGATGCGGATCACCTTGCTTGGGGGGGATACTAGCGGTACACGCATGTTTCTTGTGCTCTTTTCAAGGGGGAGTACTGGTGAGACATGCCTGATTACGTCAGTCATTCAATTCCTAGCAACGCCCTTCAACAAGGACTAGGGTTCCGTCGCTTTATGCCGGACCTCCGGAGAGATCCACGGTTACGGACAAGTGTCTACGTCAAGTACTCAAGTCAACACTGGGAATCGACGACTGGGACTACCAAATCGCCGACTCTAGAGGTGAGCCACCGATTCCAGGCCTCGTTGGTCAATTCTGGTAGGCTGCCAACCTGACTCATGGGGAATCGATGGCTCCACCCTGAGTCGTCGACTCCCATACCTGAGTCAACTCCCAGCCGTTACTTGACTTGGCCCACGCCATTATGGCACCTTTAATAGGGCACCATAATAGCGTGGGCTCCACGGGTAATGAATGTGAAACGTCCCAAGGACCTTATAAAAGGGGCCCTTGGGGGGTCCTCATTCATCAACAATCATCCTACACAACACTTGACACCCACACTCCAACCAGAGCAACTAAGGAGCCCAAGTCGCCGACTCCCACACCTGAGTCGCCGACTCCCACACCTGAGTCGCCGACTCCCCTCCTCTCTGCAAGTACATTGACGTAAAGCGCGCGTCGTGGACTCCAAAGCCTCCGGCCCTCCTCGCAACCCCACGAGCCTACTGGTAGCAGATTTCGTGCTTCATCACACACCTTCACTTCAATCCAACAACCTTGTTTGATGAACTGGTAAGCCATCTTCTCCAAGAGAACATGACAACCGGTGAACCCAATAGCCTTCTCCGCTCAACAACAAAATTCCACGACAGGACCCAACACTACAACCCAATCAGCGACAGGGAACACGACATAGAACCAACAACAACAGAGAAATTATCCAAAATAACTTCAGAGGGCGATTCAGGGGACACGAGCGATTACGTGAAGATTGCTTCAATGGGGGTCGATTCAATCGAGGATCAAATGCATGCTACCGTAACTATCCTCGTGCACCAGTCTATAATGTACCTCCACCCAACTACCGTCACCCGAAACATTTCGCGTCACCGCTACTCCCAACTCCGGCCTCAATTGGTGACAAAGTATGCCAAATTAATCTGCAACCACGCCGGTCACACAGCACGAACCTGCAACAATCGCCATAACTTCGCCTACAACACCCTACTGATCGGCAAACAGACATTTATCTGCAGAAACAAGATACTGTATCCAGATCCAGTGTAGAAGCAGAATATAGAGCATTAGCAACTCTAGCTGTAGAAATTAGATGGACAACATTTATCTGCAGAGACTTATGCTTTCCCATACATCATGTACCACAATTATTTTATGATAACAAATCGGCAATTTTTATGGCTAAAAATCCAGTAATTAAACAAAAATCAAAACACATAGAAATGGACATTCATTTTATTAGGGAATTAATATCCAAAAATCACTTAAAAGTTAATCATGTATGTTCCGAAAACCAATTGGCAGATGCCTTCACTAAGGCAATGTCACAGAATACTTATATTAATCTTTGCAGGCTAGTAAAATTGAAATTTCATTTATGAAAGTATGATTGATTGTATATGTTTTATAACTTAACTTGGTGTATTTTTTTCTTGTGTAATCTTTTTTCAAGATGATTAAAAACTGAATGAATCACAAGTCAAGATCTGAAATTGCAATAAGTTTCACGTTTTGAGGAAGAATACAAAATAAGTTGCAATAGGTTTTTTTTGTTTTTTTTTCTCTCTTTCTTCAATTACGATTAGGAATGACTGTGAATAATGATGAAAATAACAGGTGAACAGATAAGTAGGACAAAGATTTTCCCAGAATTAAAAGAAAAGATGCAAAAGAATTAAGAGGCACGTTGGGTTTTTAATCCATATTCTACAGTTCTACACTTGAATATTCAGCAAAGCTACATTCACATAAAGTTACTACTACTCCAATAATTATTGATTTAAGAGGGGGTATTAGAAGTTAATCAATAACAGTTAGTTTACCATAGTTAAAGTGTAATGGTTTAGTTAGTAATTGGGGTAGTTAAATTCTTGCAACTATAAAAGTGTATTTGATATTTTGTGAATGGTTAATCTTTTGGATTGTTAATCAGTGTTAAGCTTTCTGAGACGTTGATCCTTGCACTTGGTATATGGTTGCTTGTTCTCCTGACGGCGTCGTCATCTCTCTGTAAACTTAAAATCTAACTTTTTTTTACTCTCCTTTGTTTTTTGAAACACATCGTTTATTTTTCTTTTCTTTTCCTTCCAGTGAAATGGCTAGAAATGATTTAGAAGGAACATTGTTTCCAAACATTGGAAACTTGACTCCGTATGTTTTTTGGGGGTTATTAATTGCAGGTTTGGAACGTTAACGAAGAAAAGAGACTTTGGTTGACAAAGATCTGAAATCGTGTTTTGATCCCATCGAGTTTGAGAATACCGTAAAACTTATAAGAATATAACTGAAATCTAGGGTAAAATAGAAGTTTACCCTAAGAAACTAAGTTAGGACCTAAGTTGAATATAAAAAGTCTTAAGGTTTCTACAAAACAGAATAAACTGTTTTTGTCTTAATCAACAGGGGCTAATATACAAAAGTTCCAATTAAATCGTTAATTGGACCTAAAGTATAATAAAAGTAATAAAAGGTTCTAAAAATACTACTGTAATGTTTTACAGAGGTCTTAAGTATAAAAGTCCCAAATTGTTTTAATATTTTAGTTCTATATTAATCCAAGGACTTTTATACAAAACACAAAACAAAATAAAGGACCTATCTGTTAATCCTAATAACTCTTGGGTATTTTTGCAGATTCGTTAAAATACACAATTAACATGTTGGACCAGGACTTGGATCGAATACAAGCCCAGCCCACGAGTCCAGCAGTTTTTAGAATTAGTTAAAAATAATTAACTATTAATTTGTGTATATATAATAGTGTATTATGAATAAGTTAATCACTGATTTAATATCAAACAAATTACATTTCAGATTTAATACAAAATCAAATTTCCCCTCTTTTTCCCTCTTTCTTTCTCTCTCTCCCCATCGGTTATTTCAGGTATTTTCCCCAATCTTCTTGGGCGAAAATCCCTAGCACAAATCGCGCCAATCTTCCGTGAAGTTGCTGCCGGAGTTACTCCCGACGTTCATCAGTGACACCACGATCTCCGGCACCAGATTTTAACAAAACTAGCATTATTTTGTACTTCATTTCTTTCAGGTGATCGACCTAAAATGTCTGATGTTGTTAAAGCCTTGGAATGTGGTTGGACATCAGGATTAGGGGATCATATCGAGGATTATGGAGGTAGCTTTTGTGATGTATCTGTTGACGAATCTTCCAATTTTGAAGCAATTGAACTCTCCGGGTCCAAGATGATCAATATGTGTGTTGTTCAAATAAACTCACTTTTAAAATTTTCAAACTTAAAAAGATCTTATCAAATATTCAAACCTGTATTTTTCTTCTTCTTCTTCTCAAGTTTATTTTGTGAATTTGTGTGCATATCCATTAATTATATTAGTTGACAGTTTTTTTTGATGAAGGATATTAGTTGACAGTTAACAGTCAAAATTAAAGGAAACACTGTATTGAGAGAATTCTTTCCGTTTTCCGAAGACGTGGTTGATAATGACAATTAAAAGACTTTTTTTAAAACTGCATTAGTAAGATAAAAAGAATCGAAATTAAAAATATATCGAACAAAAAATGTGGTTCATGTTGAACAAGTGGAAAATTACAAAACGAACAACAATAACAAAAGATAGCGAACAAAAAAAAGAGATGAGATACGTAAATTAATTGTGTAATGATTTTCAATAGAAGACCGAATCAGAATAACATGAAAGTGTGAGGCCGAAGAATTTGATAATATGTAGAATGTTTGATAATTTGTAAATGTCTACTTAGTTTTTGGCTAATGGTGAAAATAATGAACAATACGTAAACTAATTTAGAAACGGAGTCATAAGAGGAAAAAAAATAGATAGAAAAATAAAAAACAAGTAATGTAGGTGTGTCAAACAATATATAGACTACATTACGAACAACGGAAAAAAGAGATAGGAAACAAAGAAAAAAAAGTATGTAAGATAGTATACTCTAAGGAAAGAGAGTGTAAGAGTCTGTAAAAAAAGTGTAAGGGGAGAGAGTGTAGATGGAGAATTTTTTTTTATATAATGAAGATGAGACGGACAGTTGAGATTCAGTGAACATATTTTAAAGTGGCTTCTCTGAAAATTATTATATACTAATATTAACATATACTAATATAGTAATTATAATAATTAACATATTAATTATTAACGATGATTAAATATTTTATTTTCCAAATCTCATTTTTAACACAAATTTTCTATTCTCGTCGTACCCTCGCCATGCCCTCGTCGTGCTCTCGCGCTCTCGTCGTGTTATCGTCGTGCTCTTACTGTTCTCTCACCATGCTCTCGCGGTGCACTCGTCGTGCCCTCACCGAGCTCTCACCATTCTCTCACCGTGCCTTTACCGTGAACTACATTGTAAAAAATTTATATCTAATTATAAAAAATTCTATGTATTTTAAATTAACTTTAATTAATTTAATTTTTAATATTTAATTTTTTTTATTAAAATCTTTTTCGTGTGGTGCGAATTTTGTATGGTCGTGTTCACAGATCTAAAGCTTATTTATTCGAGAGAAAAATTCAAGCTCAGCTTAAAGTTTGAAAAGCTCTCAAAAGCTTAGAACTAACTCGTCACATTTTATTTAACTTTTAAATTTCGACCTCGACCGGCCAAACAAACTCCAAACTTCTAATCTAAACTTGACAAACAAGTAATAGGTTATCAAATCTATTTTTTTTGTTAAGGTTAAAATTTTATAAATAAAAGAGTTTGTAGATAATATCTACTGCTAATTACCTTCCTTTTTAAGTGCCCGACGGTTATGAGTGTTAACCTCCGTCATCCCTATCATGGATGAGCATGAGGAGGGCATCCCATTGGAGCAATGCCCTTTTCTCATTAACAGTTGTGCGTTTGAAATGCGTCTCGTCGAATCCGATTCCGGTCATCTCGACTGCGCATCTCAGCACTTGCTGCCTCAAGTCTGATCTCTCCTGTATTCTTCTCTTGTTACGTTCTTTCCATACGTGGAATAGCACGTTGCCGAGCATACATCATTGGAGGCTCCATGCCGGTGATCCCTCAGAGACCTTGCCTATCTCTTTAGCCACTTCCTCCAGTGAGGTCATCATTGTAGTCCTCACCAAAGCTCCCGTGGCCTCCATCGCCTCACCGATGATCCACTTGGAATAGTCGCATCCAAAAAACAGGTGGTCAATCGTCTCCTGATATTGGTCACAGAGCAAGCAACCTCCATCAATCGCCATCCCGCGCTTGATTAACCTGTCCTTCGTCGGGAGGTTCTTTCTTCTGATTCTCCACAAATTTAAAGCTACCTTGTCAATCTTATTAGCCCAAATTCCCTTAGCTAGATCGTCTTTGGGGTGCTCGGGGATTAATGTCCTAGACGCGTTCTTAATCGAGCTTCCAGTCCCTTTGCCGATCCAAGTTTTAGAGTTCTGAGCTCTCAGAGTCACACATTTGGCTATCTGCTCTTTCTGTCGGAGCAACCTCTCCTTTATATATCTTTTTCCCATCCATGAGCTCCAAATTCCGTCGACCTCCCACATCCGCCACGCTCTCTCGATTATCGCTGCTAGTTGGGTTGTTTTGAAGTCTCTGACTCCCAGCCCTCCCTGGTTCTTGGGTCTGACCATTCTTGGCTGCTATTTAGGTTATCAAATCTAGACTAGAATGTTCTTGTTGACCTTTCTTGGCTGCTATTTATAGTCAAGCTCACTTCCAATGTTCGCTTTCACCTTCATATCTCACTTAACTTCTTCATGTCTTCATTCGATTGGCCGGCCCATCAAGCATCGCCAATAGTAGTCTAGTCCCCAAAAATGAAATTAATCAGTATTATTGGGTCGGATCTATTTGGCATTATCCGATTACAAAAAGGGTGGTATAAGATCAGGCATCTATCCACACGACCAGAACACAGGCTGCACACTTCAATCAAAACTCCACCCACACTCCACTAGCTACACGTGTTGAAACATCGATGGCAAGTTGGATGGCGAGTTCAATTGCAAGCAAGGCGATGGAAGGACGAGCATGCGTTTCCTACAGCCCCATGGCTGTCGGCAGAAGCTACAGTCAAGCAGGAATCTCTCATCCCTCGTGGTTGACTGTGAACAAGAAGAGGAACTTCACCGTGAAGGCGACGGGAGCGATTAACCCATCCATCCGGAAGGAAGAGGCTAAGGTTGTGGATGCAGTTGAGGTTACCCAACTCCAAAAACCAATCACTGCCTACTGCAGGTGCTGGAAGTCTGAAACTTTCCCACTTTGTGATGGAACCCATGTGAAGCACAACAAGGAGTTCGGCGATAACGTCGGACCTTTGGTACTCAAGAAGCCCAAGGAATAATCAATCAAACCGCAAATAATAATCATCATCAGCAGCAGCAGCAGAAATAAATAAGTAAAATTGGAACTCTTTTATTGGTTTGTAATATCCATGATGTCTGTTTGTTCATCTACTACCTTCTTTACCTCTATTTTTCTTCCATCAAACTCTTAATAAGATGGAGAATCTCCGTCCTGAAATCATCGACGGAAGGGGAGGTGACAGTTTCCATTACATTTGAAACCCATCTCTCTTGTTTGTATCAGGATATACAGTAATGTGATGGCATGTCCATAAAACCAACAGTGGTCACATCTTATAAAACGAGGACGACCCAATTCCGGCGACGAAGAGCCACAGGAGATCGGAGTGCAGGCCGGCGGGAGAGAGGAATTGGGGAAGAAGAGTAACGGAAAAAAAACTAACAATTGAATTGTGAAAATATCACAAATGTAATTGAATTAATTTGAATTAGAGTTTACACCCATTATTTATAATATTTGTAAACTACTAATTCTATTACAACCCCGAATATTATTTTATTACAACCAGGTCCATTTATACGATTTAATTGAATAACAATCTTCTGGGCCGGTCCATTATGCTTTTGGGCTGCAACTCTTTTATCCTGTTTTATTTAAAACTCAAATAAAAGAAAACCAAATGGTTAAGATTAGTTTATAATTAATATTTATGATTATAACTATAATTTTAATTATAATTATAATTTTATAACTAATACTCCCCCCTCAAACTAGGCATATATGTTAATTATACCTAGTTTGAACAAAGTATTATTCATTTCTATTTCCCCCACTCCTTTTGTGAAGATATTTGCCAATTGATCTTTAGTTCCAATTGACTTTAGGGTGACTAATCCTTTTTCTATTTTTTCTCTTGTGAAGTGACAATCCCTCTCTATGTGTTTTGTTCTTTCATGGAATACGGGATTTTCTGCTATGTGGATTGCAGATACATTGTCACAAAAAATTAGGGCTGGTTTATCATTATAAATTCTTAATTCATTCAATAATTGATTTAACCAACTTATTTCACTTGTGAGCTTTGCCATTGCTCTATATTCAGCCTCTGCTGATGATTGTGATACTAGCTCTTGTTTTTTAGATTTCCATGAGACCAATGAGTCTCCTAGAAGTATGCAAAAGCCAGTCACTGATCTTCTGGTTAGGGTGCATGAACCCCAATCAGCATCACAGTAACCTCTTAGTATGAGAGGTTTGTCATTTCTTATCATAATCCCTTGCCCTGGGGAATTTTTTAGATATCTTAGTAATTTTATAACAGCTTCCATATGAAGCTC